>JAHTLZ010000021.1:1451354-1472718 GCA_023846285.1 Phrynocephalus versicolor
CATACATACATACATACATACATACATACATACATACATACATACATGACATTCTCTGACATTTTCAGAGAAACCTTTCAGTAGAGAAGAATTTGTGATTAGAAGAGGTTTGTGTTTTTATTCTCAACTATTGTACTTTTTTCCCCCTCTGGCAACCTCACGTTCTGTAGATATAAAAATATTATTTGTGTTTCATTAACAGCCTAGTAATGTGATTTGAAATTAATTAGTCTCATATAAACATAGACAGAAGGACTTTCATGTGGTTTTCAATGTTTAATTATTCCCAGTTTCCTTTAGCTGAAGCATGTGTGCAACCTTCATTATAACCAGTTCTCTGGCATTGATTCCTCAGCTCCAGCAAGAATTCTGACATTCAGTGGCACCGTTACCACTCCATGGATGAAGGATATTGTCCTCCCTTGTAAAGCAGTTGGAGATCCAGTTCCTACAGTCAAATGGATGAAAGAAAGGTAACCAGCAACTGTGTGTGTATCACAAGTAAGGATTGGGATTGACTTGATTTTTATACAGTACCTCTTGGGATCTTCTGTGACACATGATTGTCCACTGTCACCATTACAGAAGCAGACACTGCTCTTCAGTCTCTGGTAGCTTGGTTCAGGATGCTTGTTAAAGCTGTCTAGATTGGCATGAGGTTTCAGGAGACTGGATAAACTATCAATTATTTTCCTGTTTCAATCCCAGCCTTCCTCTTCTGTTCCATAGTAACAAAACCCTTTTTATGTCAGTTTTTGTTAGATTTTGCAAGTGGGGGCAGTGATTGTCATTTTCATATGTAAAAATTGTTGTTTTCAGCTTGAGATGGAAGTGAACTACCAATCTGAGGGTTATTTTATTGGCTGAACAGGCTTCAAAGCCCCAACTCCTCCTGCAGGCACACACTCAGAGGTAGTGCTTAGAGGATACAAGGCAGAGAATCTGGGCCACTTGCCTCTGAGTGGGCAACCAACAGAAGAAGAGGGGCTTTGATGTGCTGACCATCTGTTCAGCTGATACATGAACCAGCATGAACCACCAGATGGGCAATTCATGCCCATTTCTGCTCTCAGCCATAGGTTTTATAGAAAGACTCATAGAATCTTCCTGGTTTCTGGTTTCTTTGCACCTTCATCTAAATTTGACAGCATTCTCTAAGCTGACAGATTCTTGTTATGTAGTTTTTGCATGTACAGACTTTATATAATTGTACAATTAGAGTCTATCGTATTAATAGTAGCATACAGAAACCAGTCCCTTATTTTTTGATCCCCCTAATTCACTCAGATCTATCCACCAGGCACTTATAATGTTTAAGATGTAGAAGACCACATACCAGAGCTGTTGTGCAGGTCTGATCCATCTGGGCCATTTTTACATCTACAGAATATGTAAAGCTGTTAGAGAAGATCTGTTTAATCCATTTTTTTTCTTTACAACAGCTTTACCTTTTCAGATAACTCTTGCATGCTTAGGAAGTTCTCAAATGTATTAAAATATAATTATGTATTCAGGTCACAGCACTGTCCTGTATCTGAAGCTCTTTAATATATACACAGAAGCCCTGCTGCACATTCCATGCCTGCCATGAATGTAAAGATTAAGATAACATAAAATTATATTCGTTTAAGTTTCCTGGTTCAGTCTCCTTCCCTCCTTCCCTCTATCCTCTCCCCTTGTTCACATGACAGGGTGGCTCCCACTCTGACTTGCTGAAGTTGGCTGCTGAGAAAGCATAAGTTTCTGTTCCATTTGCTCATTTGCTGCTTAACATATATTGCAGCAGTTACAATGAAATATAATAGCAACGCCTAGCATGTACCTTCAGCATAATGAATCATGGATAATATTATACTGACAGGAGACGCTCACCTCCACTGCTTGGTGGCTTATTGGTGATTGTTCTCCCTTTCCCCTTTGTTTTCCCTATTGTGGGTTGGGAAATCTGTGGGCCTCCAGAAGTTGTTGTATTCCCATCAACACTGAACATTGGCTGTGCTAACTAGACCAAATGAGAGGTAGAACTCAACAACATCCAAAGGTACGCAAGATCCCACCCATTCATTAATGAATCTCCCAGCTTCACAAACCTGGCCAAATTCTTGCCTAGCATTTCCCTCCATACGTTTGAAACTAACCCCAGTCCAGAGTAATGTTGGTTGTAACCTCGTTAATGTATGAATTTTGTTTCCTGTGAGGTAGTAACGGGACACCCAGTCTAGTGACGATTGATGGGCGAAGAAGCATCTTTAGTAATGGCAGCTTTGTCATCCGTACTGTGAAAGCAGAGGATTCAGGATATTACAGATGCGTGGCCACAAACAACTGGGGATCAGATGAAATTATTTTGAATTTGCAGGTTCAAGGTAAGCAATAAAGGCTTTATTTCATTGAAGATATTTATCATTTAAAGCATATAGGCCAAAATCCTATTTGTTATACATTCTATCACAGAATGTATGGGATGTATGAAAGTATTATTTATTTATTTATTTATTTATTTATTTATTTATTTATTTATTTATTTATTTATTTTTCACACTTATATACCGCCCTATTTCCCACAAAGGGGACTCAGGGCGGTTTACAGCAATAAGATAAAACAAATAAAATCAATGAGACAGCTAAAACAGTAGTATCCAAGAATAAATTGGCGGGT
Source organism: Phrynocephalus versicolor (assembly GCA_023846285.1). Lineage (NCBI taxonomy): Eukaryota > Metazoa > Chordata > Lepidosauria > Squamata > Agamidae > Phrynocephalus > Phrynocephalus versicolor. The sequence goes on from JAHTLZ010000021.1 coordinate 1,454,014, forward strand.
TTAAAAAAAAGAAACCTGGATCCCTAGACGTTGCCAAAGGCGTCCCGAAAGAGAAGGGTCTTAAGGTTTTTCTTAAACGATGCCAGCGAGGGAGCCTGCCGTAATTCACTGGGAAGCTTATTCCAGATGGTAGGTGCCACTACCAAGAAGGCCCGTCCGCGAGTGCTCGTTTTACGGGCCTCCCTCGGAGTGACGGTCCGCAGCGAAAGGGCCAACGAAGAGCGGGTGGGTCGGGCCAGATCTAGTTGTCGGGGGAGACGCTCCACCAAATAAGCAGGGGCCAAGCCATGGAGGGTTTTGTATACCAAAACCAACACTTTGAACCTTATTCGGGAAGCAACAGGTAACCAGTATAGGCAAGCCAGGATAGGGGTGGCGCGGTCATAACGGCGCGCACCAACCACCAGCCTGGCCACCGTATTCTGGACCCGCTGCAACTGCCGAACAAGGTTCAAGGGGAGCCCCATGTAGAGAGCGTTGCAATAATCCAGCCTTGACATGACCAGTGCCTGTACCACAGTCCTCAAGGAGCCCTCATTGAGGTACGGGCGAATCTGGGCGATAAGCCTTAGATGGTAAGTATGGGATAAGGCTGATAATGTCATCAGTCAGAACAACTTTTAGGAAATCAAACATTTCCCTTTGTTGCCCCAACACCTCTATGGATCATTTCCTTTCATTGTCAGGAACCTATGGGGGGCAAGGGGAAGTTACTAGCTTCCAAAAATTGCCACCAACAGGATAAATTTTATTGGCTACATTGCTTTTCGGTAATGAAATTCTGCAGTCCCTGCAGATTCCTGAAGGCTACTCAGGATCGATGGGGAGGCAGGGGATTGGAGTAGGAAATGTTTAATTTCAGTAACAAAAAATGTGCCGTAGCTGATGATATCATCACCCATATGCAATGGAATGTACAAAAACAAGATTTCAACCTTTATTAATTCAGTAATTCTTCTTATGTTAATTAAAATTTACCAGAGACTGAAATTTGAGCTTTGCAAAAATCTGGTCCCAATACTGGAAAATAGGAAAATGTTTACAGGGGAGGCACCTGGATGTGTATGCATGAGAGCAACCTTCACATATCTCAATGGTGGCTGCAGAGTATATATAGAATAAAACTGTTTTCTTTGGCTCTTGAGGGCATAAGCAGGTCAGGTAGAAACTTCAGGGAGACAGCTTTTGATGATTTAATTGTCGTTAGTGTTGCTTTATTGATGTGGCATGCCAGTGTTTTATCACCATAGTGACAAGAAGCTGAAAAAGGAGTGCTTTCCATTCTACTTTGATGATGATTCTTCATGGATTTCAGAGATGGGGAAATGAAGGGCAAAATTAAGGCTAATAAATGCCAGATAAAATTATATAGTATTTAGGCACCTAAGAAAAAAAATAAGCTGTCTGCTACCTCTTGACAAACGATGTCAAATGAAACACGTAGACAGATATGATTTGCTTCTTCTTCAACCTCACACAATTCCTTAATAAATGTCTTCACACATAATCATTTAATTTTTGTTTCTTTTTTTTTTAAATGACGCCTTCTGTAGTTCCACCTGACCAGCCAAGACTTACTGTATCCAAAACCACATCCTCCTCCATCACGCTTTCATGGATCCCTGGAGACAATGGAGGCAGCTCTATTCGAGGTAACAGAGTACAGCTCCACTTCCAGACCAGTGTTTGTTGCAAAGAAGGGATTCACATATTATAGTCTGGAACCTGAGAGCAGATCCTGTTGACTTTTAATGAGGAAAAAGAAGAGGTCTCACCCAGTGGTTTAGGTACCTAGCCGCAGAGCTAGAGGTTGGGAGTTTTGAATCCCCACCGTGCCTCATAAAAGTAGTGCCAGCCTGTGTGGCCTTGGGCAAGCTGCACAGTCCCAGTTTACCCCGAGAAGAAAGAGATGTTAAACCACTTCTGAGTGGATGGACAGAGAGTAATATACAATGTGTCACAACCCCAAATTACTGGCATCTCTGATTCTCAGAGAGAAGCATTACTCTGCAATTAATTACTAGTCAACTGGTGGTGTGGCAGGTCCTATGTCCCTTTAACTTGGAAATTCAGAAATGGGTACAGCAATTGTATTGGTCCATGTAGTCAGACAAATTTAGTCATGCTTTAGTTTCATTGAAGTCACAAGCAATTCCCATTGATTTAAACCAGGCTCAGCATAGCACATGTTTTGCTCATGTGAATCAGACTTGATGTACATGGTGTGCATTCCGAATTTGGAGTTAGGAGTAATAAAAAAAGGTCTTGCATAAATAAACAAATTGGCTGGCTCTCTTTCAAGAACTCTGCTAAACACTACTTCAGAGAACATTCCTGAAACCAAATGAGAGCTGGTATACTTACATAGTCTCTCTGATTTGTGTGACTGTCTTCATGCAGCATTTCTGTCTTGCTCTGTACAATCCAGTGGATTAATGCTACCTGAACCAAAAAACCATTCATAGCTAACCACATAGAATCTGTCCTGATATCTGGGAAGCTGGCTTTTCCCTTGCATCAGGTATTGGGAGTGTGTAAGGACTAGGACGTCTGACAGGGATCAAGAGTACCTCCTCAGAACCCAGAAGAGATTCAAAGCTTATGCTTTTCATGTTGAAACACTCCTTGATTCATATATTGTGTTAAATAGCAGCCCATAATGCTGATGTCTTTCTATGCTTGATAGGCTACATACTTCAGTACTCGGAGGACAACAGTGAACAGTGGGGCAGTTTCCCCATTAGTCCCAGTGAACGTTCCTACCGCCTGGAGACCTTGAAGTGTGGGACCTGGTATAAGTTTACACTGACTGCCCAGAACGGAGTGGGACCAGGACGCATCAGTGAGATCATTGAAGCCAAAACACTTGGGAAAGGTACTTGAAGCCATATCCTATCGTGGTTCTAAAACATGTGACTGTTGCATGATACAGAAGCTAATATGTCCAGGTCCTAATTCACCACCTGTGTCAAAGCTGATAGCAATTTGGATGGGCTAATTCTGTATGGTGATCAGATGTATAAATGGGGACAAAGAAGTCCTTAGTTCAAATATCATCTTTGTCATGACTTCACTTTTAAAAAGTGCACTCAATTTTATTATGCTAAAAAGGATTTAAAAGAACAAAACACACACAAAAATGACTGGAAAGACAGAGTATTTATTTATCTATAATAGAACACAATAGAATCGGAAGTACAGTGATAATATATAGCAGTGATGGTGAACCTTTTAGAGACCGAGTGCCCAAACCGCGATTCAAAACCCACTATTTTTTTCCACAAAGTGCCAATACAGCAATTTAACCTGAATGCAGGTGGCTGTGAAGGGGCGATGTTGGGTGCCCACAGAAAGGGCTCTGAGTGCCACTTTGGCACCCGTGCCATAGGTTCACCAACACTGATATATAGCAACATCTATATGTAAGCTTCTGTAAAATATTGCCAAATGTCATATGCATACAAAGTTGTCATCTACAGTGTATGCTCTGTGCTGAGATATTAATAGATTTGAAGTATCATCAATTCACTCTGTGACAGGAGATTGGAAGATATTTCCAATATTGTAATCTGTTTTTAACCAAAGTAAGAGGATAGATTATTCATTTTTTCTGTTTTCTGGTGAACCTCCAGAAAATAGGACAGCAATTTAACAGCATGCGAGTTTTGTCAAAAGTCATGCCTCCCCTACAAAACAAAAGATTATTGGGCATGACTTGGGCATATGTTATGTCTAAGAAGCAGCTGCAGTTTAAACTCACACCTCTGCAGAAAATATGTTCTGGTGTCTAGTATATCTTAAATATAATTTTTGCTAAACGTGTTGTAAGTTAAGATCTATGAATATAACAGGTATGGTGGCAAAGGATGACTTCCATTGGTTAGGCAAATTAGGGCAGATGAATTCTATACCCCAGAGCACAGAGAGAACTCCTAGTGCCCTGTTTAAAAATTGCTCCTTCCCCCCCAAGTTTTTTTTTAAAGTTTTTAAACTATTTTTTTGCCACAGTGCCACAGGCTGATAGCATCCATGCCATGCCACAATTGATGCAAAAGGGGCCCAAACCAAGTACTGAGTACATATGCATGCTTATACTTTTCAGGGGTCCAATATTGATCTATTTCCAATCCTTGTGTTATTGATGTCATGTAATCGTCTAATTTTCTGAGATTATGAATTTGGGGGTTTCATAAGATGTACACCATAACCATCACAATTATACCAAACTATTATTATTATACCATATATTAGTTTCACCTTTTGAGTTGACTTATTGAAATAAATGAACATTTGCATGATATTCTAATTTCTCAAGCTTCACCTCTATAAGTATAAGGTTAGGGTCAGTCTCTCTCTCTCTCAGGCTGGTCTACAGTATCTGACAGGGTTATAGCAAAGGTGAATACACAGGAGAGCTTCTTTGAGTTCACCAGAAGGCAGCTGGAATATAAATACAGTGGATAAAAATAGTAAACTGAAATAACATGTTTGTCAAAATCCTGTTGCACATTTATACAAGAGCCATAATTTTTACTGCAAATTACCATAACTGAAGAAAGCTCCATATACATTTTCAGTTGCCTTCTGAGTTTTGTGAGTCGGCCTGGGACAGGTAATGCCTTCATGGATTGGTTAAGCCAGGCATGCCAAACTTCGGCCCTCCTGATGTTTAGGACCACAACTCCCAGAATTCTAAGCATAGATTGCCAATGGAAAAGGACTGTGGGAGTTGTGGTCCAAAACATCTGGAGGGCCGAAGTTTGGGCATGCCTGGGTTAAGCCATGGGAATTCATCAGTATACTTTTTGTGTAAGGGTCCAACAGGATTTTTTGCCATGCTGCCTTCATTTAAAGTGACCTCATTCTTCCAAGATATTGGGAAATCACTGTGTTTTACTATCTATTTCTTTTGACTGTCTTAATGCATGCCTAAATATTTTCTTGTAGAACCACAGTTTTCTAAAGAACAAGAACTCTTTGCAAGCATTAATACCACACGGGTACGGTTGAACCTTATTGGTTGGAATGACGGTGGCTGTCCAATCACATCCTTTACACTGGAATATAGGCCATTTGGGACTACAGTGTGGACAACAGCACAGCGAACCTCTCTGACTAAATCGTATATAGTGTATGATCTTCAGGAGGCTACCTGGTATGAGCTGCAGATGCGGGTCTGTAACAGTGCCGGCTGCGCTGAGAAGCAGGCCAAATTTGCAACACTCAACTACGATGGCAGTAAGTGCATGCATTTCATAGCTGTTTAATGAAGAGGAATCATAAATAATTTAATTTCACATAATGTAACCTAAGTGCCATTTAATTTTGTGTGCTGCAATCTGACATCTGTGTGAGCCTGATGATAAAAACAGTAAAGATGTTTACAATCTGAAATTCCATCTGCCTCTTGTCACATGGAAACATTGCACGAGAATCTGCCCAAACTGATGGCAGGCTTCCCTGATAGACTTGCTTTGTGGGCTGCTCTTGTGCGTTAGGAAGATGGCTCCCATTCAGCCAACAGCTCTAATTGCTCCAACAGGACAAATCCGAGGGGTTCACAGGAAACACTTGTCCTCATGACAGGTTCATCTTCTCTCTCAAACCACCATAAAATACTTATTCTCCTGCCCAGTGTTAAAAATCTACTCGCAGGTCTCTTTTAACATGGGAGAAAAACACTGTGCTTCAACAAGAATAATGAGTGGCTGGCTACACCTTGGTTTTGTAGTAGTTGTTTCTGGATCATTTAATAAGATGCTTCCAACTTTTAACTGCCAGAAACACATACAGGACCTAGAACTTCGTGCCTACTCACAAATGACCCCACACAATGCCATAACGTTTCGGTTGTGGCTTCCCCCCCCCATCTGCCCAGTATTTTATAATTTCTTTTAAATCTCTGTGTTTTAGAAGTGCCAGACATACGTTTTTGCATACTTTCCGTGGATTTGACACCAGGAGATGCAAGTTTTGGCAAAAGGAAAGTCAGTGTGTTTCTCCCTCAAAACATTTTAGTCTTTTCCTCAGTTTGGAATGGAAGCACCTCTTTAGTTCTGAGGTGTCTGTGATTTGATGGCTGTTCTCAGCAGACATCCTTTCTAATGAGTGACTTAGATATAGTGCCTGCATACTAGTGTGAGTTTTACAGCCCCTCAAATGTGCCTAATAGTTTTGTGATGCAGGAAGCCAGGGTTATACAATGTGAGGCAAATTAATCATTTCTCAATGTCCTGATAAATTCATCCTTTCTTAATGTCTTGGTAAATGACACTAATTTTCATTCATTCAGAGAATGTACAAATTAGCCTTCTCTTCTCTATAAAGACTGGTATGTAGTAATCTATGCATACATATGCGCGGGCATTGTGCCTGTGCACAACTGCATGCATTCACATGCCTGAAAATGAAAAAACAAGAGGTTTTCTATTGCAGCACTCACCGCAGCACATGCCCAGTTGTTGCACGTACCCTTATGCACCAAAGCTTTTATTGTATGTTGCTTTGGGTCTTGTACAGAGAAGCTGCTACAAAACATCATAAATAACATGAATAAGTAAACAGGCCTTGATTACTCTGTTTCCTGTACAATTTCTAACTAAGGAAAGCTTGTTCAACTTCCTTCCAGAAAGTGTAGTGTGGTCTTCTTGAAATACTCTGAATAATAAACAATGAACAGCTTAGCTTCTACTTATTGAACTTGCAAAGGAGTGAAAGATGTTCAAAGATCTCTGCATAGGTTAGAGTGATTCAGATTTTCCATGGCCTATAAGCTCATTTCTCACTATAGTGAAAGTGGAAAAGCAGTGTTGTGTTGTGAGTTGGAAGGGTACGGGCTTTAGAAATCGAAGCCCTATGCAATTAAAAAAAGGGACCAATGCATTCCACATTTTGACTACATTTATAATAACTTGATACCAAGCCAGCTGTTTTTTCTTCCTACCCTTTTCGTATACTTTCCCAAATGCATAAATGTAGAAAATAGTAAATGCGAAAAATTGTTTTCTTAAAGACCTGACTCTCTGTAATGGCACTTTTTGAGCATTCTCTGTCAAGTCACAAATTGTCAGTGAGGATTCTGGGACTTGTCAAGGGAGTCAAGGAAAGAACAGGAATGAGAAGTGTGTTAAAGCATCATCATCATCATCAACAACAACAGCAAAGACAACATCAACAACAATGACTTGACTTTTCACTCAAATGGGTAGGGCTGGAGAATCCCACTTGGAAATCTCTATGCACAATTAGTGCAATGAAAATTTTCCATCAATTAGACTTCATAGGAGGTCAGATTGTCTGCAGCAGAGCTGCTTAAAAACCAAGCTTTCCTCTTCCTCAATAGAATATTATTACATTGTTTCCAGGTACAATCCCTCCACTCATTAAGTCAGTTGTCCAAAGTGAGGAAGGTCTGGCAACCAATGAAGGGCTAAAGATGCTGGTGACCATTTCCTGTATCTTGGTTGGGGTCTTGCTGCTTTTTGTGCTTCTGCTGGTTGTGAGAAGGAGGAGGAGGGAACAGAGGCTGAAGAGACTCAGAGGTAAGACTGGGACTCAAGGAATGTCTTCCATGTACTATGGTCACCTCCCCAAGACCAGTTGGCTGTAGACAAATTAGTTTATAAGAAATCAGTGTGGAGCTTGTTTCTTCCTTCCTTCCTTCCTTCCTTCCTTCCTTCCTTCCTTCCTTCCTTCCTTCCTTCCTTCCTTCCTTCCTTCCTTCCTTCATTCGTTCCTTTCTTTCTTTCTGTACAGTGTGGCCACTCCTTCACAGCTGATGCCAATCTGGTAACATTATGGAACTGTCAAATGTTAAGATGTCTGATATGGCTATAGCATCCCACTAGCATGGAAATTAAGCACCTTTTTAATCTCAACCAGTGATTGACTTGGCTGTCAATGTTCCTTTCTCTGAAATTCAATTAAGCACACACACACACAGAGAGAGAGAGACAGAGAGAGAGAGAGAGTACTTTTCATAGAATTTATGAATAAGTTTTTGAATTCTGGTCATTTCTGATAATTAATTTGAAGAACATTCTCAACTATCTCTGTTGATTAAATTGGTATGCTTGCTAAATAGAGGACCTTTTTCATGTTTGTAATATAGTTGAGTTACAGATGGAATGTCTGTCAGAAAAAAAAAAAAAGAGAAACACAGACAGACAAGGATTGGAATTCAGGCTTTTAATAAATCATCACTTAAAATCCAAAAAAGTAGGACCCTGGTATCCACTGGGGATTGGTTCCAGGCCTTCCCATGGATAATGAAAACCATGGATAAAAAGGAACACCAAAACCCCCCAAACTGCTGTTTTGTGTCAGTAGCTTGTTTTATGGCTGTTATTTTATGACAGTACCTTTCTTCACAGCTGCTGAATTATTTATTTAATTTTTTCCTCTGCCAACTGTGGATAACTGAATCAGTGGTTAATGAATCAGTGGATATGGGGGTCCTACTGTACTTCAAATTTTAGTGGAAAAACTGTGTCAGAGAAACAATATTTCTTAAACATGTCTTAGGAATTTCTTAAAGCTATCTTAGTAAGAAGAAACTCCTACATAGAGAAGTGAAATGTATTTTCAGAGAGGTATTTGGGTGCACCCCCAAAACTGGCACCGTGTGGCAGAAAGCAAGGAGGTATAATAAATACTCTACACCAGTGTTTCCCAACCTTGGGTAACCCAGGTGTTCTTGCATTTCAATGCCCAGAAGCATTCACCACTAGCTATGCTAGTTGAGGTTTCTGGGAGTTGCAGTCCAAGAACACCTGGATTACACAAGGCAAGAACCACTGATCTATATGGAAGATCTCTTAAGTTTCTGAGTTTAGAGAAGATGCTTTTTGGAATACAACTCCCAGAATCTTAAAAAATATATATCCAATTTTATTTAGAGTTTTGTCCACTTTCTGCTTAAGTTTTATAGCAGCATTGACTGGGAAGGGACAAAAACAAGGTGTCTATCAGATGTTCTTTACCCACAGCATGGGCATGTGTGTTTCCATGGGTGTGCATACACATTTGTGTGGCTTAGGTTAAGTTCTGCTTCAGAAACTGTATTTCCTTTGCTCCCAAATGCAGTTCAGAATTGTATTTTTGAATGCAGCCTTGCTTACTGGAAAACCACAGTATTGCTACTGATTTCCCAAGGCAGTCTATTAAAAAAAGAAAGGCATTCAGAGTCATATCTGGCAGGATCCTAACAAGCAGAAGCTGGGATAACAGCTGGGATTCCTCCCCCCCCCCCCTTTTCCAACTGCAGAGACATTTAACCATATATTGTGTGATTTTATCGTCACATTTAATATTTGAACAAGTCTAGTTCATGTTTTGAACATACTGTTATTGGTGCTGGCAACAGGCTGTTCTTCCCTGGTCTAAATATGTCATGTCTAATCATATTTCAGTGCATTCATCTTGGTGTTGCCAGGGAAAAAGAAATGGTGTAAATAGCTGGCAGAACCAATCCTCATGTACTATCTGACTGCCGGTGTTATACTGCATCTAGTTAACCAGAGAAAAGTCACAGTGTTAGCTAGAGACAGACTCAATGCTTTCATTTTTAATGGGTCTTTGTTCACAAAGGTAACCAGTTGCACTTTTGTACCAGTGGAAAGGACATAAAGAATCTCAGCATGTGTTAAAATCGCCATAGGTATGCATTACTCATGGCATCTCTGTCATGAGTTCTCCACAACCCAACAGGCTTTAGAATAGCTTTAATCTGGGAATAAAATTGTGGTGAAGGACAATTTATTCCTAGTGCATTTAAGGTGCCATTTTACCTACAGCAGTGATGGCGTACCTTCAGCGCTCCAGATGTTTTGAACCACAACTCCCACAATCCTTTGTCATTGACAATACTGGCTTGGAATTCTGGGAGTTGTGGTCCAAAACATCTGGAGTGCCAAAGTTTCACGACCACTGACCTACAGTATTGGTTCTGCCATGCTGCGTCACATTAATGTGGTCCTCACATTCCATGTCTTAAGGGCACCAGCCATGGAACCTCCTAGCCATAGTTCTGCCTTGGGAGTGGATGTGTGAAACAGCCTTAGTTTTTCACATGCCTGCCTCTTTCTTACATTCTGCTAAGCTGGGGAAAAGGCTCCTGGTGGGATATGTGCCCAGCTGGGATAACTAGGCTCTGTCCTCACAGGTGTGCCCAGAGCCTTACGGTGGGAAAAAAATCACAAAGGCTGGAAACAAGTAAAAATCCTCATTCAAGCAAAAAGAAAAAAGAATTAAAGAAAATAACTATCTACATATGCTAATTTATTGTATCTAGATGCAACTTTATTAATAAGTGCTGCAAATGAAAGAGACAAACAATCCATTTCACAATAGTAGAGAAGCATGTGACCAGGAGACTTTTGTGCTTGTTCGGTCAGCTGGTCTTGTGCTACATGCAGAGTGTGCAACTTCACGGCCTCTCTTCTGCCTTCTTTGTGGGTCTTTGGGTTAAATCCAACTGGGACTAAATAAAATGACTGAATGAACAGAATTGTGAGCTCAACACTAAGTGACGCCCCACTGGTTCAGTTGGACTGCTGTAACTGGGACTAGCAAATGGACCTAATCCTCTATCTTTCATTACAACATGAATGAGACAACACTTCAAAAAGAGGACTGTTCCCTGTAATATAGGATATGTGACTATGTAACTGAATTCATATTGCCAACTAGAGATGGGCACGACTCAGAAAAATTGTTCGTTTTCGTTTTCGTTTTCGGCTAGGGGTCCGTTTTGGCTCGTTTCCGTTTTCGTGAGCTAATTTCAAAATTTTTCGTTTTCGTTTCGTTACGTAACGAAAACGAAAAAATTTTCGTTTCTTCCCATTTAGCTCCATTATGTGCTTTTCCAGTAACGAAAAACGAAAATTGGCTCAAAATTAGTCGTTTCGTTTCCGTTTTCGTTCCAGTTCTGAGCCGTTTTTTGTTTTTCGTTTCGTTACGTAACGGAAATGAAAAACGAAAACAAAAACGAAAATACCGCTAAGTCGTGCCCATCTCTATTGCCAACAGAAGGGGGGAAATGGTTGCCAACAGAAGGGGGGAAACACCCTCAAACTACTACTTTTGGCATGCCTTTCTTATGTAATGGGCGATGCCAGGTAAACTGGGATCTTCTAAATATAAAATATCTGCTCTCTAACACTGAGATCCAGTTTCACCAATACCATGTGCAGGTTTTCAATGCATTACAGAGGAAAAATATGTATGTGAGCAGCAGCAGTAAGGATGCATTCAGCAGACAACTATGCTGTGCAAAGGGACATAATAGCCCTAACAAGCTATCACTATAAAGGTAACATTTTTCATGTTTTCTTTTCAGATGCAAAAAGTTTGGCTGAAATGCTTATGAGGTAAGAACAACACCCAGTATTGGGTGGTTTGACTCTGACATGATCAGCACTTTTCCAAAATGCAGAGCAACTACTGGCGAAACATCCCCTCTGAGTACCTTGCACAATTAGAAAAATGATTCTTGAGAGAAAAGTTATAGTTTGCATCACACTGGAGATAAGCTGTGCACTCCTGAATGATTGGCTTTATCTTCTGGGTTCAAAGAAACATGCAAGTCGCAGGAGGCAGGGGCGATGTGTGGATGCTGTAGCATTCTTGTCTCTTTTTTGTGCAGTCTGCCTTGTACTTTTGACTCCAAATGCTACATCTGGGCTTGGGGACTCCCTACGTATGCACTCAATGGTGGGTCTAGTCAGTTAATATTGGCCATTGCCCTCCAGCCCCTAAATAAAGAAGCAAATCAAGAATTGAGTTGAAATTGGGCCACAATTTATTAATAAACTGAAATAAATTAACAGCAATGAGCAAAGTAAGGGGGCCTCATAAAAGTGCAAGTGGCATCAATAAAGGGTCTAATTAATTAATTTGAGGCGGGTGCTGTCCCCCATAACAGCACCCAACCAAAAGGTCAGCCCTCATCTAACCTCTCGGGGCCAATATTAATGTTCTATCCCATATTCCCCATAACCTGTATTATTCATATTGACGGCTGCAGGGTAAAATGATGACCTTCAACTATCTAATGCTGCCTAACCTGGTTTGCCACTTGCACTGTCTGCCAGTTGTGACCGGTGAAAAGTTAAATAATCACACCCAACCAAAGGAGGATGGGATGGGTGAAAATTTACCGCTACTCCTGGCCAATCCGAGGAAAAGTCCAAACTTCCCATCTGGCCCTGACACGACCAGCTAATCTCATTCTCCCATTAGGGTGCATGGAAAGGAGAACGCCACAAGGCAAAAGAGACCAGGGAGCCTATGCTGGGGTCTAATAGAGGCTCTGTGCCTATGGGACCATGTGGTCCACAATTCAAATGTCACGTTGGTGCAGGGAGGCAAAGGGACCCTCGTAGGACTAAACAGCTGCTTGGAGCAGCCATAATATTTTGCCCCAAACACGTACAGTTGCTTTTTGATCCTTAAAATCTGTGTAGCAGTTTTGCCAGGCTTCTAGAAATGTCCGTTTCTTGTTATTTTTAATGGGTAAAAAGGACACTCACAGGGTGCTTCCAGGAGAGGCAGAGTAACCAGAGCAAATTCTGCTTTGCATTATATTTTTATTTCCATATACTGGAAATATTGTTGGAAATAGGACCCCTGTACACAGGTAACAACAAAAGCATTATGGTGTCTTTGAGGTGTTTCGGTGTAAGCCTTCATAGACTGAAATCCACTTCTTCAGAGATCTTGTGTCATGCTGCTTTTAGTTTTATTTTCATCTTTGTGAGATATTTTAATGGGGAAATAAAGGTATCGTCCAACTTTGTCTTCAGATTGTGTGCAAGGACCACACCAATTTTTTTTCTTTTTTCTTTCTTTTTGTTGGTGCTGAAACAAACTGGGCTGTCTCCCTTAAAACAGTTAAGTGAGAGGAGTGTTATCAAATGATCACCAAAACACTTGCCCAGCATGACTTTTGCTTCAGTATACAGATTGTTAAACTGACTACAACTTTTTTCCCTTCAGTGGCTGGTGTTAAACTAACATATTTTCATTCTCTCTTCCATCAATTTTAAAGACATTTATTACACTTAAAATAAACAATATCTGTCACAAAGCCTCCTGAGGAGACAATTGTTGTTCATTGGGAGCAGGGAACATGGTTATAATTTCTAATTCTGGCACCCCAGCCAGTCAGCACTGTTTCCCACACACTTTGCCTGGATATGTGGATTGAGCCCACCTCCACCTTAGAAAAAGGGGGAAATAATACAGTACCCTCCAAACAGAAAGGGAATGTTAATGCTTTTTAAAGGGGGACATTGAGTGGGGCGTGAGATCTCCTTTCCCTTTGTCCCATCACAGTCCTGGCCTGCAAAGTTCCTTTTAAAAAGGAATTGCTACTACTACTATTTGCAGTTTTAGAAATGAATTCCTTTAGGAGCCTTGTGGTGCAGTGGTTAATCTGCTGTACTGCAGCCCAAACTGTGCTCATGATGACCCAGGGTACAATCACATGTAGCCAGTTAAAGGTTGACTCAGCCTTCCACCATTCCATGGTCAGTAAAATGAGTACCCAGCTCATGGGGTGAGTGGGAATTTGAGGCAATCTGTAGCCTGCATTATTAAATTTTAAACTTCCCAGAAAGAACTATGGGGCAGTATATAAGCAGCATACTTTGCTTTGCTTTTGCTTCATAGAGCATAAATCAGAAACAGTCTTATACTGATACAGTAAATATTTGGGGTTTAGCTTTTGACTAATTTAGCAAAAGGGTTAAATTGTTAAAGGTTTGGTGTAAAATATAGCTTTTGGATAGAGATATGAAGGCAAGAGAGGCATCACATACATTCAGAGAAAAATATGCATTTTTAGAATGCAATAAGGGAGCAGATAAGGGAGCCCAGTAGGATAGCAAGAGAGCTGAAGGCAACTCTACGTGTAAATAAATGTTGACAGAAAACATGGGTAGAAAGATGGATTTGATTACCATATTAAAAGTAAACTCTGGGATCATAATATGGCTAATGACCAATCATACAATCAGACAGCTGCAAAGGTATGCCGCTGATTGCACCAGAAAGGGTTGCTTTTTAGAGTGCAATCTCACTTAAAACAACCTTTCTATCTGCTGGGGAGTCACTTCAGCCTCACACACACACACACACACACACACACACACACACACACACACACACAAACACACACACACACAAGCAGCTTTACTGCTGGACTAGAAACGGTTGTGCTTGGGCACAGGTTGGGGTTGAGCTGGAGCGCATTTCCCTGTGTATTGCATGATTGCCAAAGATCACGCCAGCCCACTCCGCAAGTGCTCCAAAATGCAATCTATTTCTGTGAGAACACCCTTAGAAGTTTTCTGTATATCTCCCACGCAATCCCGCTGTCTTGTCGTTCATCCTGAATTCTTGTGCAGAAAAAAACCATTACTACTTGATGGAGATATTTACGGCACAGTATTACCTAGTATGGATTTCCTGCAGTTATAATGTCATTTTTCAAAAGATATATTAACTGTTTATGGATATCTCATTCCAAGGGTAATTTTCCAGTACATGAATTTTGAAATGAGAATGTTATAGGTTCTGAGACAATGCACTAATTGTTTCTTATTCTTTTCCCAAACAATATTATCAGTCACCTAGAGTTAGACCAAGAGTGGTGATGGGATTGTGTTTGTGTGTGGTTCTTACCTGTAGTTACAACAGGACACATAAGCAGGCAAACTACTATCCATATATACAACTGAGGGATGAGTTTTCATATGTCGCTTTTCCATATTGAGTAATATTTGTCATTGCAAGGGAAGGGGGGTGAAGGAAAAATTGTTTATTTATTCCTTAACCCCAATTAGCAAGGAGCATGTGCATTTTCAGCATATGAGATAAAGGGGTCTTATAACATTATATTAAATCTCTATTAGGTGTGAAAGCTGCAGTTTGACCAGCAAATCTGACCAGAAAGGATAAGGCCTATTTGTGGAATCTGGCCCATTCAAAAGCATTTCCGTTCCCTCAATCCCTAATCCTGCAATGCCCTCTATTGCATTATGAGCCATCATACTGTAGCTCGTAGTGGTCATAGTGGAAGTTAACAGAGATGAGGGGTCCCAACCTCATCCTAACCACCTCCAACAGGCTCACTCTTGGTAGCATTCCAAGCAGTAACACACAATGGAAATGGACCAACTACTAGAGCAAAAAAGTATAAGCCTCTAACAGAAAGTTGCAGCTAGGAATGCTTTGAGGATGAGTTAGTTCTCTCCAGTGATTACATCATGTGGTCAGTGTAAAAAGAGGAAACGAATCCATCTCTGCATAGTCCCGTAAAAAGTAAAGGTAAAGAGGTTCCCCCCTGCACATGCGTGCTAGTTGTGTCTAACTCTAGGGATGGTGCTCATCTCCGTTTTCTAGTCAAAGAGCCAGTGTTGTGCAAGTCTGTGGCCATGTGGGCGGCACGGCTGAACGCATTTCTGTGCACAGAACACTGTTTACCTTCCCACTTTTTACAGCAGAAACTGTTTATCTACTTGCCTTTACATGCTTTCAAACCAGACAGCAGGGTAAATACCTCTCTGATTGTACCCTTAGTTAGGTTTTCTCTGCCCATGGCTGCCAACGCATAATCAGAATATCATGCAATAATATTCACTTCCCTCTGATTGGATTAAGGGCTCACGGGTTCTATAAATGCAAGGTTGGAGGAAATAGTAGCTTCATAAACTGCTTATATCAGATTGTATTCTTCAAAAAGCCTTCTGCAAGTGAAGGCTTTATAGTCAAGTGAATGCCTCTCATTTCCTGTTTTTCTAACCTTGCTTTCTGCTTTAAATTAATACTGCTTATATAGTTGAAAGAGCTAAAGAAAAGAATTTTTGAGCATCTCTGTGAAAGGGATAAGAGACCAAAGTAATCTTGGCATTTTTATCATTTCTTTATTTGGTTTTAATAGCTGTTTCTTCCTTTTTGTTTGGTCTGGTCTTTTTATTCCTAGCAAGAATACAAGGACATCGGACACACTTAACAAGCAACAGCAGACACTGAGAATGCATATAGATATTCCTAGAGCTCAGCTCCTGATTGAAGAGCGGGACACAATGGAGACAATTGGTAAACCATCAGTGTGCTTGTTAAGTTGATTTATAAAGCCACTAGACCTTATGAGCGTTATACTGTTTCTTTTAAAATGTATTTTAAAGTCAGGGCGTGGGAGAGGACTATTTTTGTATCAATAGTAGGAATGTTTGCTAAATTTTAAGTGTATAACCTAGACATATTTATTTAGAAGCAAGTTTCATGCTCAGTGAAACCAACTCCTAAGAAAATGTCCATGTTTGTGGGCCAATTAGAGAGGGAACAAAAAACTAATTGAAAGCAAGAAACTCAGTAGTCATCCAGTATACAAGATAACTGACATGCTTCTTAGGTTGTCTTCCATTTTTTTCCTTTTTGAGGTTTAGAGTTTTAAAAAAACAGTTGATGCAAGAAAAATTTCAAAGAAATTGTTTGGTTCCATTTAAACTATGGGGTGGGAAATGATGGCCCTCAAGATGATGGATGCACTCTAAATTGGACCATTCCTGACCATCAACTATGCAGATGTATGGGGGGTCCAACAGCAAATGGAAGGTCACAGATTTGCCATCTTTGATTGAAGCACTGGGAATACAATGGTAAAAGATCAAAGAGTGGAAGTGGAAGTGGTGGGAAATGCCCTGAGCACCTCCAGTGGTAATATCCACGATCAGGATCAAGTTCAGATGTTCTGTTTTACAGCACATTGGAAAATGTGGTTAGCACTTTAAAAAAAGAAATTTGTTTCTTATACTTCCTGATGAACATAGAAACATTTTGTTAATGCTTTTAGTTAGTATTTACAGAGGAACATATTAGTGATACTAAAATTATATAATTATATAATATACTTATTAATACTTTTAGTCCTTAAAATTCCTTATTTAATTTTTTTAATTGATAAAAACACCAACATGGCCAGAGATTACTTCCATGACCCTAAGCGTTGGGAGGGCCAACAGTGACGTCACCTGTCCCCCCCCATCCCCAGCCAGATGACGTGTCCCAGTGGCTGCTCACTCAGTGCCAATTCAAAAGGGCCAAGCCTCAGGCAAAGGGGAGGAGGAGGGCTCATTGGTCCTTTTGAATTTGGTGCCTAACAAGCCCGGGCAGAGAAGGCAAGATCTTCTGGGGGTCCTGGAGCTGCAGGGGATGTTCCAGAGCATCAGGCCGGCCATGGGCTGTTCAAAGTTGGGCAGCCCTGGCATGTACTGTATAGCTCCTCTTGTGTTTGGCGTTGGGTCCTATGGGTGGAAGAGTCTCTGCCTTTGTGTATTTGTGGTTTTGAAGTAAACAGAGATGACTCAACTTCCAGATATTTCTTTTGTTACTCCTTCTGCACAGATGATAGATCCACTGTCTTGTTAACGGACGCTGATTTTGGAGAGACGTCAAAGCAGAAATCATTGACAGTTACTCACACAGTACATTATCAATCTGTCTCACAAGCAACTGGGCCACTGGTGGATGTTTCTGATGCCCGGCCAGGAACAAGTAAGCATGAAAGTCTGTTTGTTGTGGGTTTCAAATTAAATGAATATTAAAAAGAATTATGAACATCATGAAATGAATATTACATCCAGAGACATGGATTTTGTGGTATTTTTTTCCAGACACAGGATTCAGCTGGGAAGGGCAATAAAAACACCAAGCCATACTAGGCTGTTAAATTTATGGGCAGAACCTCAAATTGCTTACTCAAGATTGATTGGAAGGGCCAAAAAGTAGAATGATCTTTGGCAGTTTCATTCTTAGAAAATTGTAAAAATAGGGTAGAGGACAAGATTGGAGTCTCGCTTTTGATAACGCGGCCGGGGGGGGGGGTAGTTTTGCAAGGACTGGTCACATCCCTGTCCTCAAGCACTAACAAATTCTGGTTTGCCTCCAAATGCAGTCACATTTGGAAAGAAACCTGTTGAAATCAATGGGACATGCCAGATCTTGATCCAACCAAAAGCAAAGCAAAAGCAAAGTGTTCTACTTATATACCACCCCATACCACTTCAAGTAGTCTATGGGCAGTTTACAGTTTTAATTACAGTATGCAGGCTACACATTGGCCCTCCCAGCAAGCTAGGTATTCATTTTACTGACCTCGGAAGGATGGAAGGCTCAATTAACCATGAGCCTGCTACCTAGGATTGAACCCTCAGGTCATGAGCACAGTTTTACCTGCAGTACAGGCATTTAACCACTGTCCTACGGAGCCAGATCTTGATCCAACCAATAGTAGCAAGCTTTTTCTCTTTGTTCTGTATCCCTTCCATCCCTCTGTTCAGTTCACACATTCAGCACATATAATATGCAGCTCAGGAAACATCATTTGCATTACAAATCCAAGAAAACTATGGATGTGAGATGCAGCTGGAGTTGTGATATATCCAACTTGGCACTACAGAAGAGAAAATGCTCTTACAGTTCAATAGACTAAACAATGGAAATTATGTATTATATTTGAAAACCTTTTTTATATTTATATATAAATCATATATAAAAAATTATATATATATATATAATTTTTAAAAATGTTTTCAAATATAATACATAATTTCCATTGTTTAGTATATTGAACCGTAAGAGCATTTTCCCTTCTGTAGTGCCAAGTTGGATATATTACTACTCCAGCTGCATCTCACATCC
>JAHTLZ010000021.1:1472758-1501923 GCA_023846285.1 Phrynocephalus versicolor
TTTGTCTGTCCGATGTATGTGGCTGGGCAGACTTTGCATGGTATTTCGTAGACTCCTTGGTGTTCTAGCTCAATCTTGTCTTTGGGGTTTCTTAAAATGTTGGCTATTTTTTGGTCGGTGCAAAAGGCTGTCTTGATATTGTGTTTGTGGAGAATTTTGCTGATTTTGTCTGTGGTGCCTTTGATGTAAGGGAGGAGGGCAGTGCCGTTGTTCTCTTCTGTTTCTTGGTTCTTGGGGGGTGTTTCCTTTTGGATTAGTTTGGTGATGGTGTTTTTTTGGAATCCGTTTGCAATTAAAACATTCGAGAGAGTGTGTAATTCAGTTTTTAGGTGGTCTTTGTCAGCGAGGCGTTTGGTTCTGGAGATGAGGGTTTTTGCTACGGAGTTGATCTGTGCAGGGTGGTGGTGTGATTGTGCATTTAAGTAGCGGTTTGTATGTGTTTTTTTCTGGTAGATGGTATGTCCTAAGGAGCCGTCGGGTTTTTTGTAGATTAGGACGTCCAGGAAGGGAAGTTGGTTGTTGGCTTCTATTTCCATAGTGAATTGTATTTTGGGGTGTAGGCTGTTGAGATGTGTGAGGAAGTTGTTCAGTTTGTCTTTCCCGTGTGGCCAAATAACAAAGGTGTCGTCAACATATCTGAGCCAGAGTTTGGGTTTATGTTCGGACTTCTGTAACGCGTTGGTTTCAAAGTGTTCCATATATAGGTTTGCGATGACCGGTGAGAGGGGTAATCCCATGGGTGCTCCTTCTATCTGTTTGTATCTTTGTCCATTGTGGATGAAGTATGTGTTGGTTAGGCAGTGGTTGGTCAGATCTAGGATGTGCTTGGGGGGGTTGTATTTGTTGTGGATAGCTGTCAAGGCTTCTTGAATGGGCACTTGTGTGAAGAGCGAAACAACATCGAAGCTCACGAGTAGGTCATTGGGTTGTAGGTCTTGTTTCTTTATAATTTCTATGAAGTGGAACGAGTTTTGTACATATGAAGTGATGGATTCTGCATAGGGCTGGAGTTGTTTGGCAAGAAATTTGGCGAGGTTTTGTAGAGGTGAGCCTATGGAGCTGACTATGGGTCTGAGAGGTGTTCCTTCTTTGTGAATCTTGGGGAGGCCGTAGAGCTTGGGGCATCTGGATGATTTCTCTCTGGGGATGATGCTTGGCTTGATTTCTTCACTTAAGGGAGAGGCTTTTATTTTGGCTTTGGTGGTTTTTTCCAGGTAGGTGGTGGGGTCTGTGTTCAAAGGTATGTAAGCAGGGTCTTGTAGTAGGTTGGATAGTTTGGCTTGGTAGTCAGATGTGTTCATCACCACTGTGGCATTGCCTTTGTCTGCTGGGAGAATGATTATGTTGTTGTCTTTCCTCAGGTTGGTGAGGGCTTTTTGTTCTTCTTTGTGTAAATTGCTTCTGGGTGGTTTGCTGGAGCAGAGGACATTGGTGACTTCGAGTCTGATTTTGTTGGCTTCATCTGGGTTGATTTTGGTTAGGCTGGCTTCCACTCCGCATATGATGTTTTCAGTGGGGATGTGTCTGGGGGCGACTGCAAAGTTGAATCCTTTGGAAAGGACTTTGGTCTCTGCGATGGTGAGTGTCCTGTCTGATATGTTATGAACTGTAACCTTCATGGGTTGCTGTGTGGGGGGGTTGGGCTTCTGGCGTTTTTCCAGTTTGTGGAGTTTGTTGGTGTGTGTGTATGTCTTGTGGGAGGTCTCTGTTTCGGCTCTCCAGGCGGCGAGTTGCTTGGATTTGTTCCAGAGTGTTGGGTGGATTTTGTTGCTGAGTTTGAGGTGGAGAATGAGTAGGTCTCTGTTGGTTCGATCTAGTAGGTATCTTTTCCTGTGTAGTTCGCTTCTGATTAGGGCTAGTTCTGTTCTTTTCAGGATCCTTTCGCTGGATGGGGTTTTTGAGTGGAATTTCAGTTGGAAGCTTGTGGGGATCACATTTTTGTCTCGGCAGTTGCGTAGGAATGCAATGTCACATAAGATGGTGGCTCTTCGGACTTCTAGTTTCTCGTAGGTTCTGGTCAGCTGGAAGGTTTCCTCCCCGTAGAGGTCGGATATTTGTTTTCGTAGATTTTCACGGGTATAGGTATGCATGTTAGGGTGGATTCGGGTTTCTTCCCGTGTAGAAATCTGGTTACTTTGGCGACGTTTCGACGAGGTCTCACTCATCATCTTCAGGCTGGTTTTCTGGCTTCTTTCTTCTTGAAGCAAAGTGTGGTCTCAGTTGAAGTCCTTCTATAAATACTGGTGGGGGGTGTGGTTTGCTTGCTCTGTTGCTGATTGTAGGTTCGTTTGTTCTTTTGTGATCTTCTGGTTGCTAAGGCGATCGTTAAGGGATTAACTGCTGGTGGGTTGGATGGCTGTTTGGAGACATCCTGTGTGTCCATCAGCCTTTTGTTTCTTAACGACCCTGGTGATGGGTGTTCTGGAAGCATCCTGGGCTTTGGTGGAGTGGGGTCCTATGTCTTGTGAATTCATTTTAGTCTGGCTACGTGTCTGTGGTCTCCCAATGTTTTTTTGGTGTGTATAAGTATGCTCCATGTGGTGACTGGAGTGGGGTGCAGCAGTAGATGGTGCAGTCGTGGTCTGGTTCTTGGATGGTGGTTTCATTTCATCTGTGGGAAGGGTCTGGGTTTGTGTTTGGTGTGGTTGGAAGGTGGTGGCATCTTGTGTCCTCTTGGACCTGGTGTCAGTCTTTGTGACAGAGGCTCGTCTGTTGACCAGGGCTAGTTTCCAGATGTCTGGCAAGCGGGAGGTGTCATCACGTTTATTCATGTTGTTTGGGTGTTTCTCTATTTCAATGGCTTCCATGATTATTCGACTGTTGAAATGTTCAGTTTTGGAGATGAGTTTGGTTCTTTCAAAATCAATTTCATGACCTGTTGTTTTTATGTGCTGGAAGAGAGAGGAAGATCTTTCTTCTTTTTTGACTGCGTTCTTGTGTTCTGCGATGCGTGCGCTTATTCTCCTGTTTGTCTGTCCGATGTATGTGGCTGGGCAGACTTTGCATGGTATTTCATAGGACATATATATAATTTTTAAAAATGTTTTCAAATATAATACATAATTTTCATTGTTTAGTATATTGAACCGTAAGAGCATTTTTCCTTCTGTATATACATACCTGTATATCTGCTTATTTCCTTCCCAACCAAGTTAAACCAACCTTTTTTCCATTATTATTATTTCAGTTGTTGTTGTTTTTCGTGACTGCAATTTGCAATTGTTTAAGCAGATTCTAGGTTCAATATTTTTATGATATTCTAAGGAAAACTAACACATCTTCCAGTGTTTGAAATATTTTGTTTTGCTCTGATTACCCTCTTCAGGACCTGTGCTGGTGCAACAGGAATGGTGCACTTCAGATTGACTGGCTACAGCTGATTAATGACTCTGTTTTCCATTTTGTGTATGCATGACTCATGTACAATAGGACAAAGTCTCAATCACCCCAAAATGAAAAAGGATTATTTAATTAGTGGCAATCTGCTGCAGCTGGTCACAATATACAAACTGCAGCAGCAGAACTCTACAAGGGAAGACTGGTCTTTTGTGCAGTTTATAAAATCCCTTTTACAAACTGTATATTCAGAATCAGATACCTCATCGTAGCATTTTTCGTTTCACTAAAATCCCCCTGTGCCTCCCTGACACGGGGTGGACTTGATCTGGTACATATATTCCCTTTCGACTCTGCAGTTCTGGAGTGAATGATGGTGATAATGGTGATTTGGTTTGGAGTATTTCCCAATTGTTCGGCATTGGAGTCATAAGCTTTGAAAAACACCTGCAGAATCAATATTTTAAAAATGCAACATGCATTTTTGTTTTATTTCAGGTACTCTTCTAACTGTTGCATTTGGTTAACAGAAAACATGGGACATCATGTTTATTGCTGAATATCTTTTTATTTTTCTACTGATTATTACCCTAATCACAAAATGTGAGCAACTTATGGACAGTTTGTGTTTTTAAGTGTTTGTAAGTGAAAAAGTTGTACATCTGTCAAAGTGAAGGGATGAATCGTGAATAATCCTTAAATCTGTGACAGTCACATCTTTTTAAAAACCCCTGTTTTAAAGTAAAGGAACATGCTTGCTATTTTAAAAAAACACACATTTGAATAGGTTTGAAATTATATTGTAATACTGTTTTGTCCCATTGTTCATCTGCTTAGAGATGCTTTTTGCCCTTGCTGTTTTAATGTCCTTTAACATTTCCACTATATCTGTTCCTTCCCATTTCTTGAAGGAAGAAAAATAGAGTGGGGGTAGGTCTTGGGAATAGAGCAAAAATCTTTAGTCGACAATGGGTTCTCAAGGAAGGGATTAACTTCCAAATAATATTTCATTTGACTGACATAAAAATAATCACTATTTTGGCAATGCTTGATTTTTGCTTGCTTATTATTTGTTTGTTTGTTTGTTTGTATATTTATTTATTTATTTATAAATATTATAAGTCCATATTTCCCCTTAAAAATGGACCGAGGTGATTTACATAATTTACAAGGCAATATTTAAAAGCTAAAAAAAGTTAAGTATGCAAATATTTAGAAAGAAATAAACAAATAATATTACATTAATAATGGTAAATAAAACCAATACTGAAGACACATTGAAAAGCAACAAGGTGCAACAATCCATTTGAAAACCTGTCTCAGAAAGCCATTCACTCAGTAAAAAGCTTGCACGAAGAAAAAGGTCTTTGCCTACTTGCTGAACGCCAGCAAATATGGGCCCACGTCACTTAGGGCTTTACATGTTAAAATCAGTGCTTTGAACTGTGCTTGGAAGTGGAACAGTAGCCAGGGAAACTGATGTAATGGGGGTGGGTGTATGTGACCCTTGTGAGCAGTCCTAATTAACAATCTGGCTGCAATGTTTTGGAACCACTGAAGTTTCCAAGCACTTTCCAAAGGCAGCATTTAAGCAGCACACTTTATAATAATACATCAGGATATACAGTAACTAAAGCATCTGCCATCATGGCCAGATTAAACCTCTCCAGGTATGGGTACAGCTGGTGCACTATTTAATGGTATAAATGGAGTCTTAGCCACTGCTGACACCTGGGTATCCAGGCTCAGAGACAAACCCAGGGGGACCTCCAAGATGCTCACCTGTGCTTTCAGAGGGAGGTTAACCCAATGTAGCACCGGCCCCATCCCTATTCTTTGCTCTGTCTTTCAGCTGACCAGGAACAAATACCTCTATCTGTCTGGATTATATTTCAGTCTATGCACCTTCATCCAGTGACACTAGATACTGGTTTAGTGTCAAAACAGCTTCCTCAGATTGAGATGGCAAAGAGAGATCAGAGTTCGGTTTGACAATGAATCCCCAAACTCCAGACAAACTCTCCCAGAGTTTCCATGTAGATGGTAAATAGTATAGGGAACAAAACAGAACCCCGAGGGATGCCACAGGCCAACAGCCAGAGTGTCAAACAGGAGTCCCCCAGCCCCATCCTCTGAGTTCTCCCCTCCAGGAAGGACTGTATGTAACGTTACATTGTTACATTTTTATGTTGGGTCTACTCACCGTTGGTCGTTTTCATAAACTAAACTACTGAACAGTAATTCCATTTTCAATTCCTTTCAGACATTTTTCTTTTGATTGCCTAATCAAGTACTCAGACATCTCGGTGTTTTAATTGCAGACCCTACAACAAGAAGGAATGCAAAAACTGGACCTACAGCTAGGAACAGATATGCTAGCCAATGGACTCTCAACAGACCTCATCCCACAATCTCAGCGCACACCTTAACAACAGATTGGAGGCTGCCAACCCCCAGGGCCACAGGGTCTGTGGATAAAGAAAGCGACAGCTATAGTGTCAGTCCATCACAAGATACAGGTATCATCTTTTTTCCCCTAGACATTAGAGTCAAGAGCAGATTACCAAAAGAGTTCACCATTTTCTCAGTTTGACTGAGATGTATGTTTCTAGCTTCTTTTTCCTAAAGAGAGATGTACTCTAAGTATTTTATCTGGGGCCAAACTAGACATGAGGTTAAAGGTCTATCCATGCTGGTTTCTAAAAATTGCATGGGGATTTAAACTCATGTCTCCTGGGTTCAAACCTGTCCATTACCCTGCATTGGCTCTCACAGGCAAATGGGCATATTGAACGTAGCGGTAGAAACAGAATATGTTGGCAGAAAGGAGACAAAAATAGTAATAAAGAAAAAGGAAGGGTTCATCCCGAGGATTCAAGGAATTGAAGGATAATTCAAGCAAAAGTTAGGGGTGCTTAAAGAACAATAAGGGGAAATATCTCATCGGAATAAAAATAAGATAAGATGGAAGAGATATAAAGATAACAGATTCCTTCAAAGCAGAATCTTCAGAAGATGAGCCAGCAGTTTTAGAAAGTGAACATTGCTGTCAAATCAACTGAAAAAATAAATAAATCACCAGGAGTAGATTTATTTTACATATATTTATAGATCTATTTCAAGCTGTACAGAATCTGAATCTATCAAAATTGTAATAAGAATACTGCAACACATGTAAAACAAAATAATCACCCACAGACTAAAAGAGGTCAGTATGTACTCCAATCCAAAACAAAAGAGATGTCAAAATTACGGTAACTAGAGGCCCACTACATTTTCTGTTCAAGCAAAGTGATGCTTAAGATTTTACAAGAAATATTTTTTTCCTGCATATCAGCCGGGAAATGCTAATTATTCGATCTAAATTCAGAAAAGGAGGAGACACTATATATGGGCTACTAGAGTGTACCAAAGATTTTCATCAGGAAATCATTTTGTTTTATAAATTACAGTAAAACCTTTGATCCTCTGGATCATGAGAATTTGCAGCTGATCTTTTAAAGGAAAGGATATGCCCCAATATTTTATTGCCTTGATATGTAACCATCATCTGAAAGGATGGATTAGATTCAGATGAAGGAGAAATAAAGAAAACGGGAGGAATTGAAATCAGTATTTTGAAAGAGGCAGATGACACCATATTATTGGTAGAAAATAGCAGTGATTGGAAATGCCTATTGCCTAATAAAGGTTTAAAAAGTGCAAAGCAAAGCACAACAGCTGAAGAGCAAATTAACCCCTAAGAATTACCATCTTTTTCCATCTATATGATGCTGCCTTATATTAGACACTTCCCCCCACTTTTAAGACCCCAGATTAATACAACTAATACATCCTCCATCAGTTCTCCTCCACCCCACCCCTGATGTTGCCTTTCCATTCCTCATTCTCATGACTCCTCTCCATTTTGCTTTCTGCATGGATTGGAGCCTTTTGTATAGTGGGATGGGGGAAGCCTTGGGGGTTGAGCAGCCTATTAAGAAATGCCTTTCCATGTTGAAAAGAAGGCTCTGATCCCTGCAAGAGCAAAGCAGAGAGGAGGACAATCAACTGCTGCTGAATAGGAAGTGAAACAGTGAGGTCAGTTTGAGTTCTCCTCGAAACCATCTTGTGCTGTTTTCTTTTCTTTCTGGGAGTGCTTGATTGCCCTCCTCTCTGCTTTGCTCTGGCAGGGGTTGGAGCCTTCTTTTCAGCTTGGAAATGGACTTGTTAATGGGCTGCTCAACCCCCAAGCCTTTCCCTGTTGAAAAGAAGGCTTAGATCCTTGCAAAAGCAAAGCACAGAGTTATCTTCAGAACACAAAAAGTAAGCAAGGACAAGTAAACAGAAAAGAAGGGAAACAGCAAGTTTAGGTTCTCCTCCACCTGACCCCTACACCTTGGGAAAGGCTTACGTCTGTGTATACAACACCCCTTAATATTTAGTGCCATGATTTTAGAAATAAATAGCATGTAATACACGGAAAAATACAGTACACAATTTTGATGTGAATAATGAACAAATCGAATAATTAAAAATATTCTACTCCTTAATTCAATAATCAGTCCAAATAGAGACTGGGGCTAAGAAATCAGAAGACTCCTGACACTCAGTGAAGGAACTAGAAAAGATCATCAAATGTGAGGATGTGCCAGTAGAAACCAAGGACAAGAATACCTATTCTATAGTATTCCTGATTATTTTGTACATCTCAGTAATGCACCTTCTATCATGCAACCATATTGTCTGGAAATATTAATTAGCATGTTTTAAAAACAGAATAGCCACAACATGTTTACTATTCAGGCTCCCTTGATATCCCCACCAAGTTTCTGACAGATTTCATTTTTCCTGGAGCTATGAAAGAGAAAACGCACACACACATATGAGTACACATTTTCTTCCATTATTATCAGTGTATTTTATAACTCATATATACATTTCAGTAAGCTTTTAAGAATCCCATAAGTGGTTTTCATCTAAAACTAAAGTAATTGCTCAAAGCTTGTTCACACACATGGAGAAATTAGCTTGTCTTCTGTACAGGAGCTCAGATTCTGTCTGTGACTCCTAAATGTAGGACGACTAGGGAAATAAGTAATAATGAGCCTTCTCTTAAAATGACAGCTATGGAATGTCAATCATAATAGTTGCCCAAACTAATTAAGAAATCCTGTTCAGACTTCAGTCATTGGGACTGATGAAAGTGCCTTCAAAATAGAAGTGCATTCAAAGCAGTTTGGCAGGAAACCTTATTATTTATTTGGTCAAATGAAGATATGGTTGAACGAGTCATTGTCACCTGGGAGCAAACTGGGAGACAAATTCAGCCATTTCATACTTACTGGACCATAATATACTGCTGGCTAGCTTTATGATGCTTTTAGTGATTATTTTTATATTCCTGTGTCAATGCTTACCATGGCACTAGTTCAACAAAGAGAGTTAAATTCCAGGAATTATTCTCTTGCTCATATAATGCTGATAAAAGGAAAAGTCTTTATTTTTGCTATTGTGCTGTGAAAGTATCAGTGCAGTCCTAAACATAACTACTGGGAAATAAGTCCCATTGAGTTCAATGAGTCTTATTTAGATTTAAGAGGGTATGGGATTGCATCCTACATTATCCAAGTTAACTATTGTGTTCAACATTCCTGTCACTTGAGGGCCTCATTACGGCACCCCAAATATAAGGCAAGGTGGATGTCTGAATGAGAGACCTTTTTGCCATAAATGGTATCTTATCTGTGCAGTATCTTTCACAGAGTAGTTCAACAGGTGCCTGTAATATTATCTGTTCACTTCAAAGTCAGGTGAAGCCTATGATATTTCCCAATAGAGGAGTGGCTGGGGAGAGAGACAGTCTGGAACTGTTTTAGTGCTTTTCTATCTTTCTACCATTTATTCCAGTCGCTACTAGCTTTCCTTTTGCTTTAATTCTCTGCTATCGCTGATTTTGTGTTGCTCTTATTTTGATCCACCATTTTATTATTATCTTGCATAACAGTATGCCCATATGCTAATTTACCCCAGACTATTTTAGACCCCTGTACATGGCAATCCTCCATAATGGCTGGGGTGGTGGTGGTTGAAGAGTGAATTATAGAAACTACTTTGAATTCTGGAACCTGTCCCACAGTTTGGGCAGAGCAGAGTAATGAATTAATTCTGCTCTGTGCCGAGTAGTACCAGAACCCAAAACTTCTGTAGCCTTACTCTGGGGTTTTGCAAGTAGATCTGCCCCACATATGGCAAGGAAAGCAATTGTCCTTAGCAAGGGAGGCTGTTGTATGTTCCAGGCTCTATATGTAAGTAAAGGGGTTGTTACCCAATGGGTTGTGGATACAACAGCCCCCTCTTTGCAAATTGTTCCCTTTTTTGTGCAAAAAGCAAGGTGGGCGGCTGTGGGGCACATGTGAAGTACATACACACACAACATGCGAATGGGCGTGTAACACACTCCAATCTGGAGTAAAGATGTAATCAACTTGCAGGGTTCGTATCCCCAGCAGGTTGCAAACAAACAAAAGGACCTACTGAAAGACCTCAGTATATAAAATAAACTCATAATGCCTAGTAAATAATGAAAAGGAGCCAAAATAAAAGCAGTATTTGAACTTGCATGTCTTTTTACTTTTATCTGGTGTAATAGAAGAGATTTCTTTAAAAGAAATATATGGTGAAATGTAGTGATGGATATTCAAATAGTTATTTGCCTTTTTGCATTTTTGGTGGGTTCCAGTTCCTCCTAGAATGTTTGCCTTAAAAATTAAATTCAATATTATGTTAAAGGTGAAATCATAAAAGAAAATAAAAGAAAATAAAATGATCAGTCTTCTCCACTTCATACATGTTCCTTCTTCTTAGCATGTACTTTTTTTAAAAAAAAGTCTCTTAGACAAATGTCACTTTCTTAATTTTCTCTGTGATGTTACAGTAATCCCCCGCTTATCGCGGGGGTTAGGGACCCGACCCAACCACGATAAAAGAAAATCTGTGATAGGCAGATGTTGGGTTGAGTCGGGCCTGGGGGGGGGGAGTCTGGGGCCTCCTACATTTACACCATGCCTGGGGCTACCCCGAACAAGCCTCTGATGGGCTTCCCGGGCCTGTTGGAGGCCCCAGAAGTGGTTTTGGGTGATCCAGAAGACACTTTCGGTTTTTCAGAAGCCACTTCCGGTTTGCTGGAAACCACTTCTGGAGCCTCTGGCAGGCCCAGGAAGTCTGCAAGAACAGGAGGCCTCAAACAGTCCCACACAGCTTGCCCCAGGGGCCCTTGCCTTCATATATTGCAGTCCCACGATATACTGGGACCGCGGTATATGAAACACGAAATGGCAGGGGAAGACTGTATTGCTGGAACTGAATCCTGGGTAAGCGAGGCTGGTAAACAATTAACTTATTTCTTATTGAATTTATATTGTTTGCCTATTAAAAAGCCAGCCGAGAGCTTCCTACTGAAGTGAGTACCATTGATTGTGTTGTTTAGATCGAGCAAGAAGCAGCATGGTCTCCACAGAAAGTGCCTCCTCCACCTACGAAGAGCTAGCAAGAGCGTATGAACATGCCAAGATGGAAGAACAGCTGCGACATGCCAAGTTTACCATCACGGAATGCTTCATATCAGACACCTCCTCAGAGCAGCTTACGGCAGGGACTAATGAGTACACAGACAGCCTGACCTCAAGCACCCCATCCGAATCGGGGATCTGCAGATTTACTGCATCACCTCCCAAACCTCAGGATGGAGGACGCGTGGCAAACATGGCTGTTCCAAAGGCACATCGGCCAGGTAAGGGCCTACCATTGCCCTGTGGGTTTCATCAGTGCTCCTCTCCACTCTACCGTGAACGCTGTGTGAGGTCCTCCTAACAAAATAGAGGCCCTTCATAGTTTCATCAGTTAGTTGCAAAGCAGAAGATGTGTGGATCTTTCCCAGGTTTATGAAGTGTCACTCATCTAGGATAAGTGAAAGAAAATTCTTCAGAAGATTTAATTCTGCAATTTTAAGTATACTCATAATGCAAAACAAGGGCCATCTTCACCCTCCTGCAACCCTCCACTGTAGTTTCTGCCCTGATTTTCCAAGTGTCCACATACAGAGGAGTTTCCCCAATTCAGATGTTATCCTCCCTGTGTAGGAGTGAAAAAAAACTGGGGAGAAACAGGGCAGGGCTAGAGTGTTTCCTTTTTCACATGGTGAATATTCCCAAATCTGCCATACCTGAATAGAGCTTATGTACTGACTTCAGTATCTGATCAAGAAGCTTTTCAAAAGAAAGCATGCAGGTACACACTTAACCCAATAATGGATTCACTGCTAGATAAAAACTACCTACATTTCTTTGCTCTCTTTCCTGGAAATATTTCTGTTTCTTTGTAATTCTTAAAACTTGAAAAAAATGTTGCTTTATTTATTTACTTGGAGAAGTTGTCAGTATTTGTTAGCAGAGTCTGTATTGTTCAGCACAACCACGAGTTTGAATTGGGGAGGGTCTCTTATATGACCCCTCCAGAAACTGGGGAAGGAACTTTCATTAGAAGGAACACCAATAGACAGGAGCATCACAAGGGAATTATTTACATAATTCAAATGTTTTAGGACACAAGACATTTTCCAGCAATATTGTTAGTTTCTGACCATACATGCAAAAGTTGGGAGTTTGTTCGCTGTGCATTTTCTTAATCTGATATTTTTTCCCCATCAGGTCTGAGTGAGACAGAGTTTTGTTAGTGATGGGCCCCATTTTACAGGACAAAAATTTATAACTGCACCGTCTAGGCAGACCTGAGAAGAGATTATAATATTGTTCTTTATATCAGTATTGTCACAAATGGAGTATTGTCAGTTAGCAATATATTTGGAGGCAACTAATTTGCCTGTCTTGATTCTGGAAGATGTGTCTTCCCTGTCCTTTACCCCTTATTATATATTTTTAAGATTTGCTGTAGGATCCCCATCTGTTTCATAAATAAAGAGCAATATAACATAATGATTTCTCTGGAGAATGTGTGGGAAGTTGATTTATGTTGCATGTACATGAGTGCAATGGTTGTCTGGAGGTTATTTGTTGGAGTGGAGAGACAGAAACCAATTCTGAGTGCAACAGAGCTCCATTATTACCTGGCGATGCTGTCCGCCAAACACCTCCTAAATCAGTATACAGTACTTCTGTGATCAAATGAGATTCACCTGAGAGTCTATGGTCTGCCTCTGTACATGAGCAGGGAGTGTCCTTCATGCTTTTCTGCAAAATGTCTTTGGCTAGCCCTGTTGGGATTATTTTGTCCTCAGGCTCATGCACACTTGGGTGTTAATACATTTGCCTTGCATGAATCATTTGGGAATGGGGGGAGGACATTTAATATCCAGAAACAGCCACCCACGGTCCCAATCCTGCCAGAAGGGACAACAGCAGCAATTTCTGGATATG
Organism: Phrynocephalus versicolor; assembly: GCA_023846285.1. Classification (NCBI taxonomy): domain Eukaryota; kingdom Metazoa; phylum Chordata; class Lepidosauria; order Squamata; family Agamidae; genus Phrynocephalus; species Phrynocephalus versicolor. The sequence goes on from JAHTLZ010000021.1 coordinate 1,485,508, forward strand.
AAAGGCTTCTCCCCCCCCCCCCTTCATTTCCAAGGCTCTAGCAGCTTCCTTGGATTGAAAGGGATCCCCGGAGAGCTTCTGGAACCTGAGGACTGCATAGGAAGCTTTCAAGATCAACACCTGATAACATCATCACCACAGCTCCACCAATAGCATTCTAGAAAATAAGTTATAAAACATTCTGCTCTTACATCCTATAATTTTTTTATCATTTAGCCAGACTTGGGTTGAACATCTCATCAAACAGAAAAGTTGTGTTTCTGAACTATTATGCACTGCCATGTTCATGTCTGTTTGGAAGCCTGAATCCAATATTAATCTAGACTAATACACACCCACTGAATCAATGAAATTTAAATAACTATTGACTTAACCAAATTCCCATTAGTGTGATGGATTTGCAGTAGATGGGAAGAACAGTTGAATTCAGGCCAAATTTGTTTTCATTGTTGAATATACTGTATAGGGCTCATTTAGTTGCGTTGCAGAGATCTTTCTCTACTGTGGCAGAAACAATGTGGAATGTTTCTCCCCCTGAAATGGGGCAGGCTTCCAGTGGAGGTTGTTTCTCCTATCTCCTAAAGACTTGCTTGCTTGGCTAGGTGTTCTCCCTAATGGTAAATGTTGCCTGTTTTCAGTGATTGGTTTTCTAGATTTGACTATTCTATTGTCTCACTATTTTGTCTAACTTTTTATTGTATCATACAGTTATTCTAAAGTGTTCTGTGACTTTTTACACGGAAGTGTTCCACAGCTACAGTAGCTATAAGGTCTCAGTTGGGACACTTTCTGCTCCAGTAGCTTGGATATAGATGGTATTTGCATAGCAGCCCAAAAGAGCTAGTGTATAGTGCTGTTATATATACTTGTAAATAAATGTTCCCAATTTTTTTTTAAAAAGATCCAAGTTAGAAAGCGAAACACATAATTTATTCTTGTTATAAGAACCCCAACAGCATTATTTTATTTACTCATTAATGTGGAAGCACCCTACATTTCAGAGTGCAGCTTTGGGTTTAAAAACAATCATAATGACTTGCAATTTTTGTTCTTACAGCTTCATTAGTATAATGTAATGCCCAAGAATTATTAGTATATTAGTATACATTAGTATATGTGTCAGAACAAAGCTACTGTGAATGCTTGCCTTCAACAAGAGTAGAGAATATAGAGATGCAGTTACTGATGTGCTGGTCCACCTGAAGCTGGGACTGAGGTTAATGGGATTTTTTTCATAAATAATTATGAGAACTGCAAATATATTATACTACAAATATTACTGCACTTCATCACTCAAGCTACAGCCCTTCCTGGCTTCTATTTCCATTTCAAACGTGAAATGAATTTAGAATGAATTTCCCATGAAACTTCTTTTTGAAAACTCCCGTTTAAATCCACCCTTTTGACAAGTTACTCTAATTTTGGTTCATCTCTGCTAGCATTTACTTCACTTCTGGGTGCAATTTCTAGTTTTAGTTCTCCAATAAAATCCTCTTTGCACCCTGTATTGAATATCAGAGGAATCCCACCTCATTTGGAAATAACATTCAGTGAGTTTCGAAACTAGTCTTTCTCATTGCAGCACCTCGAATGTGGAACTCTTTTCCAAAAGAGTTTTCATTAGGAATGTGCTTCGGATTTGGAATTTATTTCAAAAACTAAGTGGGGAAGGGATATTTGGTGTTTAAACCAATCCAAAGTGAAGTAACGAATCCAAAACAGTTCTTAAAGTGAAGTTGGGCAGTCTGGGGTACCAAATTTTGTTTTAATGGTTTGATGCTTAAAAGACCTGCACATTTGTGGGGAGGATCAGTGAGACTCACCCAGAAAATGAAAATATAGCATAAGAGAATCAGGAAGCCCAACACAGAAAAGGCTGATAATTCAAGTGACAGTAAATAGCCTAAGCACTCATAGAGATGACAGTCTAAGGGTATTTGTACACGGCCCCTAAACTCTGCCGCAAATGGCTGCCAGCTCTGGAGCTTACAATTGTTTCCCCACCAGCTCCGGAGTTTGCAGAAAATTAAGTGCGACCCTGCCCACCTAAGCGCGTCCCAGCGCACTTTTCATGTACCTGCTCTCGGAGGGTGAAAATCCCCAGATCCGGATGTAACCTAGAGTGCCCGGCTCTCCTCGCTTCTGTTTGTTGTTGTTTTTGCGTCCCATCCCTTTAAGAGAAGGAATCAGGATGACGATGGGGCTCCAGGCGGCTTTGGAGGTGAGCCTGCATTTTTCCTCTCTCTTTTTCTCCCTCCCCTCTTGCAGACAGGAGCAAGGAAGTGCAGAGGGGTGGGGACGCAGGAAGAGCAATGAACCCCCAAGATCTCTGGTCCAAATTTAAGTGGCCAGCAGATCATAGGGATCATGTGAAAAGGCCCATAGAGGCCTTGAGAGGGCTCAGGTCAACCAGTTAAATTTTCCTGTCCTTGTGATATCAGCCATTTTGCATCTTGGTATTTTAATGGAAAGGTGTTAGTCTCTTACAGGTTGCTATCTACATTGCTTTAATTTTCAGTGGCAGCATGTACACTGGATATTTCTTCTTTTCTTTTAGACAGTTGCAGGTCTAAACCTAATCCATTGCACATGCAGTTTGTGTCATGAATGTCTTGAGTCTCTTATGCAGGATTTGAGTGGAGGAGGTCACAGTAGTACCCTTAGGAATAGGGTCTAATGTGTCTTTCATCACCCAGTCATTTTCTGCTTCACTCTTTTGATGCCTGCTTCAAGTTTTTACTTTTGCAGCAGTATGCGTTCTAGACATGGCAGCCTCTAGGCTTTGCAGGGCAAATATGGTTCAGCAGTTTTTGTCCCTTTGGGGTTTGGGGGGTGGTTTCCCCCAGGAATTGAAGAAATACAATCCAGTTCAGTTAAGCAAGCAAGCAGCACCATCTTCTCAGTCTATACATTTGGTGAAGGCTGGGTTTCTCCAAGCCAGTTGCTAAAGTGCACTTCCCTAGTGGGTGTATAACTCAGGGCACTTAGTGGGAGCATAACTCAGACATCTGAAACCCAATATTGACAAAACTTTGGTGAATATTGGTGAATAGTTTTTTTTAATTGTAAAAACATTGAGGAATTGTAGGGGAGATTTGGAATAAGCATATCTGCATATTTGGTCTCTTTAAGTGTCTGGGGTCCACTTTCCTATGGGGGAGCTCTTTTGGGGTGCATAACACAGACAGTTGGACCCCAATCTTCACCAACTTGAAAGGGTTGTAGAGAAGAGCAGGTGTGAAGCCACCCTGCAATTTTGGTGTCTGTAAGGTGCCTTGATAGGTTCTTATAGGCTTTTAAATTTTTAAAAATGAATAAATATTTGTTAATTGATATGTAAAAAATTGCAAACTCGTGATTTGTGATTCCTCAACTTTATAATTTTTTTCTGATTCTCTGATTAGCAAGTTGGATATTGCTTGGGAATTTGCTTGTACATGCGGGTCATCATACTTTTCACTGGCACCAGACACCATTGTTCCACTGAAAATATTCTTATTCTGTGTAATACAATTGTTTGTGTACAGGTTCCAGAAGGTAGAATGGGAGGGGGTAGAAGGTGGAGACTGGGGAAAGAGCTGTCTGCCATAGTGCTGCTCTCTATACTACATGTGAAGCGCCAGCATCACCGCTTGTTTGCCTTTTTATTGTAAAAAAATGTTGAAAGCAAGTACTCTTAAATAGATACAAATAGAGTCCTTGGTGCATTTTGCCACCTGCCTGGCCACAAATTTATTTTATTTATTTATTTATACAACTTATATGTCACCCACTACCCAAAGGTCTCTGGGTGGCTTACAATTAAAACGAACAGTTAAAACAGTTAAAACATTAAAAAGGCAATGGACAATTAAAAACAACAAAAACATTTAAACACAAAACACTAAAATTGCCATCAGGACCCACAATCTCTGTTATGTCAGTTAAAAAACTTCAGAAACAGGAAGGTTTTTACCTGGCACCAAAATGTCATCAGTGTTGGCACCAGGCAGATGTTACTTGGGAGGGCATTCCATAACCTGGGAGCAGCTGCCAAAAAGGCCCTAGACCTACAAGCCATCACTTTCACCTCCTTGAGGGATGGCTCTCTCAGGAGGGCTCCCTGGTTAGATCTTAATTGCCAGGTAGGTTCATATGGAAGGAGACGGTCCTTCAGATATCTAGGTCCTAAGCCATTTATGGATTTATAGGCCAAAACTAGTACTTTGAATTGGGCTCGGGAACAACTGGTAACCAATGCAGGTTACGCAGAATTGGTGTGATATGATCCCTGGCAGCCCTACCACTCGTCAGCTGGGCTGCACAATTCTGAACCAACAAATCGTCATCGTCATAATCATCATCACCATTACCACCACCACCACCACCACCACCACCACCACCACCACCTTTCTGGTTCTGGCCTGGGTTTTATTTGTGATATTATCTGTTCAGATTGATTTTGCTTACATTCTGGGGCTATTGCTTGAATTTCACTTTTGCCCTTCTTCACAATCAAATGGTTCCCAACTCTTGGCTGCCCTGCTTCTGTGACATCACAAGGACCTTCCCAGTCGTCCCAGGGTTTGGCTCTGAAATCTCAGAAAATGGGATGCTGCTGGCTTGCCTCTTCCAGAGATAATCAGAAACCTCATTTGGTTTGAAATTGAAACAAACAACCACACATCTCTTCATCTGTATACAATGACAGATTTGAAGTCTTGGGAATTAGGTTTGAAGCTAGAATTTCCCTCTCAGATAACATGTGGAGCAGACACTTCCTCTTTTATTTAGTGTAGTGAGAAAATGCACGGCACATAAAATACATGCACCAACATGCAACTCGTACACATTAAGTCTGTGTTCTTAGCAAATACAACCACAACATTTCTGGTTGCTGCTGTCGATTTACTGGTTCATTGACTCCCACAGTCACACTATAAAAATGCTTGCACTGAGCAGAATATTCTTCTCAACCTCATATTTGTCGCTAGGTCCCTACTTGCTCATGTCCAATCTATTTCAGATTCTTCCCAGCCACCCTCCCCAAAGCAGCCATTCTCCTTAACTCAAGAACTCAGAGGATTCATTAGGCTGGTATAACAACAACACCAAACAGTAAGCAGAAGCCTATTTTTTTAATATAGTGGAAAGCAAATGGGTTCTTATGACCTGCTTTTGTTCCTCAGATATGTGGTCGTGTATGCTATACCTTCCTTTTGAAAACCCTGTAAATTATACTCTCTTATAGCAATTGTTCTTTTTCATACGGAGCTCGAGGCGACTGGTAGAGGGCAAGGAGGACAGACATCTTATTTTATAGTGTTTGTGATACCTGTAATAAAGAGACTGCGCAGCACAGTGGCGGGGGGGGGGAATACAGGGTTCACATTAATATAAAGATAATTTGTTCCTAAAATTTAATACTGCAAGCCAGGTTAAAAAAATAGCAGAGTGCAACATTTCTTTATGGCTTAATCCACTCTTCTCTGTGATCTATGGATTGGAACAACAACATAAGACAGAAATCTATTTTAGGGAGGGGCTCAGGGTTCATTCACAGGCCTATTCACAGCTTGGGCTTTTTAATCATCCTTTTCCAGAAGGATTCTTGCCAGTCCATTATGATATAGCCTGAAAGCAAAATCTGAGCTTCATCTGACATGGACAGAATGAATGACATTTTTTTTGTTAGATGAGTTTCCCTTGGCCTCTGCCTTGACCTTCAGGCTGAAATCAGAGGGCTTTATCTATCTTTTGGTCAGTTAGAAGCTCGTGTCAAAATGGCAAGCATGTTTAACAGATGCTGGTCATGATGAACCTCTGGAAAGTTGTTTAATACTGCCCTAGCCCTTAGGGAGGGGAGGGCATCACAAAGGCATCTCCCCCACCACCACCATTGTATTCTCACAACACCATGAGGTAAATAAGGCAGAGATGAGGCAGAGAAGGAAAGATTTGGCCCTCGATGTGTTTTGGACTACAACTCTCGGGTTTGTTTACCATTCACCACCCTGAAGCTAAGAAACAGCAGCATCCAGTGAGCTTTGTGGTTGGATGCAAATTTAATTCTTGGGCTTGTGCACCAAGTACAACAGGAATCACTTACACCATGCTGCTTTAAAACAGCCTTTCCCAAACTGAAGTACAACTTCTGTGAGTTTCTGCTCTCGTCATCTCCAGTTACAGTGATGGGTGCTTAGGAACCTGTTATCAGTAGTCCAAATCGTCTGAAAGGCACCAGGTTTAGAGGGATGTTGTAGAATTAAATTTAAAAACATATTTGCTGACAGTCATTGTTAGTTTGATTAACATTCTGGCGCTCCTTTTTCTGGGCTTTGGGGGGTTTCTTTGTTTTTGTTTGTTTAATTATGTTAGTGTGGGGAAAGAAACTTGATGCGGCATGCTTTTGAACTTCTGGTAAAATTCTCTTTTTGCTAAACAATATAAGTATAGAGATCTACCAAGGAGCATAGCTAAAAGTTCCTCAGAGTCCATCCCTTGTCTTTAACCAGTACTTAAATCTCAGTAACTTACTCTGGGAAATTTGTAGGAGAAAGAATAACAATGTTTCATTAATTACAGTTGCTTAAAAATACAAACATGTGCCTACTGCTTTGTTTACTGCACATCTGCTAGCAACCAGCTGAAAAGATCAACAGCAACAGAACCACTGCCATTAGCTGATGAAAGATAGACATAGAACATTCAGCAAAGAGACAGGAATCTCTTGGAATTCAAAGGCTGGGAGGAGCAATTGGCTAATGCTCAACAGGAAGCGTTCTATTGCCTATAAAACCCAGAACAGTTGTTTGCAGTCAATGAAACTGCAACCAGAATAAGAGTCAATATTTTCCAATAGTTCTAGGCTTCAAAATTAGGCTCACACTCAGACATGGTGAGTGCTGAACCTTCCTGGGCTTTCATTAGTTAAAGCTACGTATCATCCATCAATCACTATGTACTGCTTGAGCTGTTGGGTAATGTTCTTGAGAGTTTCAGGCTACATGTTTTGTCATCTCTTTCCATTTCCTACTTTGGTAAAGCTTCTGCTTTTGAATTCCCTAAGAAAATCCCTCTGTTCTGAGAATTATTGATAAAATGTTATATTAGTACATGCTGGTACTGAATGAATAATCTCCCTAAAGACAACTGTGTTGTGGGAAAGAAAACTGAGTCCATTTCCAATTAACATCAATATTAGGAAGAATAGAAATTGTTTTGGGGAGAAGGAACTCAGGGCATTTATTTCATTTCTTTCCTCCCACTCAGCATTATAGAAGAACATTCAAACAGTGTCCCAAAGGTTCTAACAGGAAAACTGAAATGGACAAATTTCACTTCTTAGTCTGTTTATTTCCACTGTGAGCCTTGAAAATGCAGCAGACATTTTTAAATCAAGTCCCAGTTTGCTTGAAACAATTTTGAGTTTGATTCAGCTTGTCAGCCTTACTTCATAAAATAAGTGTGACACATTGGGACAGTGAAAAGAGAATGATAGGAGTAGGCAAGTGGGATAAGGATAGAATAGCTAGTAGAAAGAGAGAACAGCAAGAATTAGCTGCATCTGAATAACCACTTTAAAAACAACTAGAAATTTCCACATATCTGAATCAGTAGGAAAGCATATTGCGGGAGGCTTCTGGTTATGTGTTTTCTTTTCATAAATTGTTCCTAAAATATGTTTTAGTCATCTATATGCTCAGCATACACCATGCAGTCATGTCAGTGATATTGGGAGCCATGGCAGCAGTGTTATACCAGAGCTGCTCCATATTAATACAGTGGATTAAAGTCATAGTTCTTTGTCAGTAAAAAAATGTTAAGTATTCTGTGTTATAGAGACCATGTTTAATGAGTCAGAACATTCAAGTGTAGTAGATGAAAAGAGAGACACAGTGATACTGCACCATACAAAGAAAAAAAATCTCAGATCCGCAGTTAGACAATATTAGGACCATACAAAATGCAATAAAATATAATAAAATAAAATAAAAAGTGCAAGCTCGACCAAACTCCACTTGTGACCTAAGTTAGTAAGTATTTAGTGGACAACTTCCTAATTCCTATTACCCTTGGGTAATGATGAAACCCAATTTATTTATACATTTATATATTTATATTTCAATCTGTATCAGAAAACATCAATACTTGCTGCCGTTTGACCAACTTGAACAACTGAAAAAGAAATTTAAACAATTCACAAGGGGACAAGATAGACAGAGTTGAGCACCAACAGAAGAACTGTGCCATTGCAAAGTAGATTTGATCTGCCAGCTCTTGTACACCTGGGAGCTGAAAGGGAGCGGAAACATGATAACCCAATCGTAGAAGGGTGCACAAATGCTCTGATTGAGATGTGCATCTTAAGAGTACATTCTGGGGACCCTGAATTCACTCTAGTTCTTCATGCTGTCTTACATGATGTCATTGGCCATTCCATATTTGCCATGTATCAGTGTAAATGTCTTCATTAATACAGTTAAATCTAAAATCTATCAAAATGATAATAGCTTTGTCATGCAACAGTTTAGAAATACTGTAGTTAATGAAATCCTGTTGTTCAGTCTAGTAAAAAGTTGCAAGTTGAGTCAAACTATTTGAATCAGTGGAATTTATGAATGAGTTGATTCACCCAATCCCCACTGGTTCAGTAGTCCTACTCTCAAATGACTTAGGCCCACTGATGTAGGCTCTTTGACAGTGGCACCATATCCTTGGAACCATCTCCTGATGGACCTACACATGGTCCCCTCCCTCCTGACCCTTAAGAGGTTGCTGAAGACTTATCTGGTCCAAGAAGCCTTTGGTGGCAGCCTCCTTCAATCTTGGCCACCTTGAACAAGATATATAAAGATTTAGTTCAGAAACTTTAGACAATTGTGGAAATACTGTTTATTTTATTTTCTGGAAGAAGGCATAAGTGTTAAGAGAAGAAGATATTATTGCAAATACTCACAGGTTGCATTGTCAAGTGGCTCAAATATTTTGAGCTGTCTCTGAGTTATATCCTTTTTATCTTTTAATATTATTTTAAAATTATTCCCAGTGATTTTACATAGCAGTACTTTCTTACCATTTTCTTACCATTCCTATATGAAGAGTGTTATCTGTTAAACTATTGCCAAGACTCTAATTTTATTTCCTACATTTTGTGCATGAGAGAGTGAATGAGTGACAAAACAATGCATTTGCATTCCTATCCTGAATTTCAAAGAACCTCTGTGTCTATTCCTCAGTATGTGTGTGTTGCGTCATTACTGTCATGATGACCGACTCTTCGTGACCCCATGTCCATGGAGTTTTCTTGGCAGGAATACTGGAGTGGCTTGCCAGTTCCTACTCCAGGCGCCTACAGCACCTGGTATTCCCTGGGGGTCTCCCATCCAAGTACTAACCAGGGCAGACCCTGCTTAGCTTCTGAAGTCAGGCAAGATCGGATGTGCTTAGGATATCTAAGCAGCATATTCCTCAGTATACACCTTTTAAAAATTATTTTGCAATTTACATTCATTTTTATCATTGTAATATCCCCTGTATATGCAAGAATCTGGATTTGTATGCTTGTAGACAAAAACAGATTCCTTTTCAGAGCTTTTCTTCACCAACATGGTTATACTGCCCATCTAGCCAAAAGGCTACTATGGGCAGTTTACAATATAACAAAATTAAAACGATACACAATAAAAATAACAAATAAAGTGCAAATTAATCAGCTTTAAATTAATAGGACAAACAAAAATAAAATATCTATAGTCAATTTCAGTATTAAAAAAGTAAGAGCATACTGTGAAAATAAATTAAAACTAAATTATACATAAGAAGAGGTAGAGAAAAGATTTTCGGGTGTTAGAAGTAGAGATGGGCACGAATCGAAAAAATGACATTTCCGTTTTTGGTTTTTTGTTGTGGGTCCATTTTGGTTCATTTTTGTTTTTCGTAAATTTTTGAAAAAAAATTGTTTCATTTTTTCGTTGTTCATTTGTATCCGCATTTTGTGCGACTTAAAGCATTTCTGCGCGCGGACGTCCCCCAACGCCCCAGACCAGAGGGAAAACTAACAAAAAATGATGCTGACAGAGACACAGTATAGACTAGGTACGCAGGGAGGCTGCAAAGGCAGCGGCAGGCGTTGCCCAGGGCATAAGGCAGCCACAGAGTGACTGCACTGCGGGGCAGGGGAGGGTACTCACCGAGAGGTACGCATGCACACACGGAGGCTGCAAGAGAAATCTCTTCTTTCTCTCCCCTAAGAGCCAGGCTGCAGCCAGCAGGAACACAGAGACACACATCTGTCTGGCTGGCCTAAAGTAACGAGTCACAGAGACAGCAATCCCACCCTAACTCCCACCACAGACTGCAAGGAGGACGGGGGCTGCCAGAGCTTTTTATGCCCTCTGTGGCTGCCACACCTACCCAGTCTGCAACCTGGGCATGCTATTGGTTGAAATTGTCCAAGAATTTACATGATCCCATCACATGGCTTGCATCCATCTTGTGGCTGGAATCCGTTTTGTGTCATCCTTAAAGGGAAAAGAAAAAAATCCATCGCAATGAGAGAAAGACAAAAACAAACATTTTAAGGACCACAACCCCCTGATAGGTAATAATTTCAAATAATTATCACTGCATTTTTACTGATGTCCAGGGCATTTTAATACCCAAGAAATCAATATTAGGCATCTGGGAGCCATTTTGGGTCGATGTCCCCTAACTCCCCTTAAAGGAAAAAAATACAGCGATCTGAGAAAAGACATAAATGCACGTTTTAAGGACCCCAACCCCCCTGGTAGGTATTATGAGGGAAAATAAATATTACTGGGTTTTAAAGGGAAGAATGAAGTTTTAATTATTATTAGTAGTTGTTGTGAGTTTTTCGGGCTGTTTGGCTGTGTTCTGGAATTTTTTCATCCTGATGTTTTGCCAGACTCTGTGGCTGGCATCTTCAGAGGGCAAGGAGCTCAGGGAACTAGGAGTTCTCTGTGTGCTTTTGTATTGCTTCAAAGCCAACTTTAGTACCAAATCAGTGACAGAGTAATTATTTGAAATACAAACTTACTACTGTATTTAGCCATTCAGACATCCTACCTTTCGGTTGCCCTAATAAGATGACCATGTTGTGTCAAAATAAATTTTCCATTGAAATACATTACATGAATTATACTTGCAAGAGCATACATTTGAAATGCAGCTTAATTTAACAGATTATTTTGTCCATCTATTGTGAAGCATATGGTTTTGTTTTAATGAGTCATGGTTTGTGACACACTTTAGGCAGCTGTTACAGGATATGTAATTGGAAACTATTGTTGCCATAGAAACAGTAATTGATGCATCTTCCTGGTAAGATCCTTGGGTCAGTCATAGGTCTTACTACTATAACTACCTTTCAGCGTCTGCTACTTTTCATTATGGTGATAGTTCTTTTTAAGTGGTTATACCTCTAGAGCAGCATAAAATCCCACATTGATGGAAAATGTGGCATGGTACCACACTGTAGGAATGTAAGAGGACTAACCTTGGTGGTAGAATATGAAAGCTAATAAGCACAATTCTGACATGAAACCCTTGCAAATGTAAATGAGAATTCCTCATTTACATTTACAACAATCCTATACATAGAGCACTGGCATGTTGGGAGGGCCGGCACTAGGGTTTTCTGCCCCCTAGGCGAGGGGCGGAGGGGCAGGTATTGGGGGCAGGGGGGGGGGGCGGGGTGGCGGCGGCGGCAGGCGGGTGGGCGGTTGGTGACGGGCAGTGGGGGGATGGATGGCAGGGGACGGGGGCGGCGGGCAGGGGCAGCAGGCTGGCCAGCACCCCCTGTCCATTTTGGCACCCTAGGCAACTGCCTAGTTTGCCTTAATGGATGTGCCAGCCCTGCATGTTGGATCTGTAGGATGAGAGATTAAAAAGCCAATGACAGTTACTGTCAGTTGCCATCTGCTATACCATGTGCTATATTTCATATTATACTATCTTAATAATAATCATGTGCCACCAAATCAATTTTGACTTAAGGGGACACTTGTTAGTGTTTTCTAGATGAGGAGTACTGAGAAGCAGTTTACCAGTTATTTGCTTCAGGGACATCCTGGGACTGTGCATCTTGGCCAAGACCACAGAAACTGTCTCTTCTCCTTGGAGGCAGAGTGGGAAGCTGGATTTCCAACCAGATACCTAATCAACTCAGCTATCCACCCAGCATTCTTAGAAACCATCAAAAAGGATTTATCCTATAACTGCATGAAAGGTTTTTTTTAAAAAAAAAAGATAAAGGGGGTTGTCATCATGTGGTCCACCTAGAGCTTGAAACGAATGGACCAGTCATGAGGCATATAGCAGGCCAATGTCCAGGAACCCTGTTAAGCTCCAGAAAGCACTAGGGCAAGCTTTGTTTTTTTCATATCATACACCACCCCTCTCCCTCTCTGTTCCTTTGTCTCAGCTTAAATGAGCTGAACTTTTTACCCACTGACCCACTTAACAAGGCTAAAGGAACATACATAGTCAGACCCAAACTAATGTGATCACTTAAAGATACAGTATATGGTTATTATAGCTTCCTTATAAATGCACTTAGCAAAATGTGCCAAGTTTTGGATTCTGTATATTTGCTGGTGAAGAATGTTCACATAGTAGCCTAATAATGACAACAATAAGTGAGCATGATCAAGTTGATTTCATCTTACAGCAACCCTTTCCAAGGGTATTCTCCAGTCTTTTCTTCTAGGGATGCTATGGATGCTGTGTAGTCTGCCCAGCTACACGAGCTGGCTTTCTTCCTGGGAAGCTACATGGTTGAGTTGTGAAATGTTTTGACCTAATGAGAAAAGAAGTCCAGTTGTCGTGGTTCAACTTCCAGACAGCTTGTAAAAAAAATTCTTTTTTGGACTACAGCTCTCAGCATGCTCCTCGATCCACTTAGCTGCTTTAACTTTAGCTGAAGTCGTGCAAAGGGTGGGCTTTGCTTTGCGACTGAAACATGCAGCTCCTGAAAAATGGGATAGCATTCTGACCCACGTGACTGGTAAACTCTTAGACTGGACTTTCAAGAGAATTTCCTTTGAGGCTTTATCAGTTGGATACCTATGGTAGCCAGAAAAGATAATGTCCTTGTAAGAAGAGTGTCACAGTGCTTTCCCAACCTGGTGACTTCTAAGTGGCAGGAACACCCATCAAGGAACGTTTTCAAATCTAAAGGATGCCCTGAAGGATAGACTGAAACTGAGTTCTGCTGCATGATATGCACAGCATTAGTGTTGTATATTTTACCTATTGAATCATAAACCACAACTTTTCCTACCAATCTTCATCTGTTCTCAAATTAATTCTAGTGGTAAATGAGCTTCCTCTAACACGTTGCATTATTAAAGAATTTCCATTCACTATATGCAGCTATTAGCAAAGCCAGTCAAAAGAAGGGTACATGAGTGATAAGTTTAATATGTGTTCTTTCCTTTATCAAGTGACTAGAAGATCAATTTCAGCATGTCCTCTTAAAAATATATGAACTAAATTGTGTGACAAGCCAAGAATGGGAACAGAGCTTGTAGTGTATTGTGCCTCTTCTGTCATTCTTTCATGATTTATTTAGAATGTTTCCAAGATTCAAAACTGAAGCCCATATTGATTTTACAAGGCAAAGTTCATATCACATGATTCTGTAACTTTGTTGCTGCTTTAGTACTGAAGCCATAAATGAGTCCTACTCCTTTCTCATCTGCAAAGGTATGGGAAGTGACAGATCTAGATGCCCAATGGCATTGTCTGGTCATCATGATTCTCTAAATGTATTGCAGGCTGGATAGAAAGAAGAGCTATCCTGTGTGGCCTTGAGCAAGCTGCACAATCCCAGAGTGTCCTTAGATCAGGCATGCCCAAACTTTGGCCCTCCTGATGTTTTGGACCACAACTCCCACAAACCTATGCCTGTATTTCCAATGGCAAAGGACTGTGGGAGTTGTGGTCCAAAACATCTGGAGGGCCGAAGTTTGGACATGCCTGCCCTAGAATGAAGGGAATGGCAAAGCACTTTTAAGCATTGTATGGACATGGGGTCACAAAGAGTCGGTCACAACAGTAATGACACAAAACACACACACACACACACACACACATACCTAGAAAACCCTGGAAAGGGTTGCCATAAGTAGGAATCATCATCATCATCATCATCATCATCATCATCATCATCATCATCATGAATGTTGTGAAGTTTTACAAAACTTCTTTACTAAGCGAAAACTAAACTAAGCTTAGTTAAACCTTTTGATACAAATCATTGGGCAATGTTAACAAGTACTCAACCCCCTACATGCACTGAGAGAAAATGTAAGGGAGTTTGTGATGGTACTCTGTACTCTCATTGTTGACATTGAGAGCTGTAGTCCAGGTGGTAGCTTTTCAAAGCTCTGGGAGTGGGATATGTGATGTTATTAGGGATGATGCCAGTACCGTTTTGGCAGTGCTGGTGTGGGCCGTTAAATGAGTAGGGTCTCAGCCATTATCTCTCCCCATTATGATTTCTTCTATGTCAAAATGATGCTCACTGTGTAAGACTGAACTAGATGTGTGGAGGAGAACCCAAACTTCTAATTTAATAGTTGTGTGTGAGGTTCCCTCTAAGGCTGACATGCACCCCTTCCCCCATCTGCACCAGGCTTTTCCTCCCCAACACACCCACAGCGACTGTTTTCTTCTGATCACAATGGGGAGAGGCATACACATGTGGGAGGAGACACACACATGCCAGAGGGATAGAGGTGGTTTTCATTGTGTCCAAAAACAGGTCAGTCCTATCAGAGTTTAAAAACAGTCCCTCACATGCAAAGGACAATACCTGGGAGAATAAGTCTATTGATGACACCCTGTTAGTATAAATCCACAGAAACCATGATCTGCAGCATTTAGCCCTTAACTGGAGCCTTTCCTTGTTCTTCCTTGTTTAAGTCTCCGGTTGTGTGTGCCATTTTCCTGATAATGCAGAGAGTGAAATCTGAAAAATAGAGAATGATTCTTAGGGTGTGTTCATGACTTAATCCTACTGGAATATTGGTTAATATGGAAGTAAGTTTAGGGACTCTATACACCACTTCTTCTTCTTCTGCAAGTGCTATGTCCTCTTAAAATGTTGGCGATCACTAGCATGAACTATTCTAAGCAGAGCAGCTGTGCTCACTGCGGACCATTGGCTTACGTTCTTAAGCCAGAATGTTCTTCTACACCCTGCCAGGCTATGCTTCTCGTCTATTTTTCCTTGAAGGATAACTTGCTGCAGATAGTATTTCTTATTGCCCATTGTGTCCAAAATACTGCAATTTTCTTCTCTTTACAGTATTGAGGATTTCTAACTTTTTATTCATGTGCTGTAATACAGCTACATTAGTGACTCTGGTTGTCCAAGGTATCTTCAGAAATCATCTGTATGTCCACATTTCGAATGCTTGTGGTGTATACAGTACCATGAAATATCTATTTGAATTGGTATTGCTGCTTTTTTATCCAAACCAAAAGCTCCGTTATTTTTAACTATAATAGAAAAGCATCATTTCTGAATATCTTTTGGAGTGATTAAGTCTCAGTTCATGAATTATTAAGCGTTCACTAGGTTCTTTTCGTTGCTAATAAACCACACATCTCATTGAAAAGTGGTAAGTAGAGACCATCAAAGGCAGTGTAGTGTCTTATTACTTAAAGCTTGAAGCATAGAAACATTATCAGTTGGGTTATCATCATAAAGCAAGAACAAAGTTTATTCATATACATTTTAACTCATAAAGAAATTGGTTAATTTTTCAGTTTTAAGAACAAAACATGTGGCACTTTTCTTCCACAACAATGGATGCAATGCCAATTTTTTTTCAAACTGATACTCTTGAAAGGACAAAAAGTTTTCCACCTTCTGCAGGTGTGCATATCCCTTTGGTGTGTCCTCTCTTAGATATGAAAGAGGTCATTCCTAAGAACTACTGTAATTTGTGTTAGTCTGCAATTAGAAAAAGAAAACACACCATTTTTAGCCATACATTTTACCTAAGTGATCAGAACGTAACTTCAGCTGATATTTAATATCTGATGGGCAATCACAAAGCAAATTAGTTAGCATGCTACAGGTAATCAGAACACCATGTGGAATCAACTGGCTTTTAATATTTAAAGAGCCATTGCTTTTATCAAAACTTTCTGTTGCATATACTTTGGCCCCTGTATGAAGCATAAAGCATAACCCAATGGATAACTTAGAGATGTACAAGATCATGCAATTTATTTATTTATTTATTGGATTTGTATACTGTGCCATCTAGCCTGAAAGCTACTCTGGACAGTTTACACTAATAAAAATATATAAATTATAAGGTAACAGTAACCAAACATAAAGAACATAAAACATATAGATAGATAGATAGATAGATAGATAGATAGATAGATAGATAGATA
>JAHTLZ010000021.1:1522911-1571421 GCA_023846285.1 Phrynocephalus versicolor
TTTATTTATTTATTTATTTATTTATTTATTTATTTATTTATTTATTTATTTATTTATTTTGGTGAAGCGGCCTTTTTTTTTTTTACTGCCACTTTCTTTTCTCTGTGTTTCTTGTTTCCCCATCCCTCTTTATCCAGTTTCTTGTTCTCTCCCAGGCATGTAGGCTGCAAGGGAAGGATCAGATTAATCTGGTCTGATATCTGCAGTGACCACATATGGAGCATTTGAAATTACGCCATGTACACCCCACCCATCTCCATATCTACGTGTTCTGTGTCATGTCATGTCTGAGAGATTTGTTCTCATTTAATTTCCTCAGGGAAACAGTTAATCCACAAAGATCTTGAAACCTGCACAGTCTTCCTTGTTTTTTTAAGGAGCACTAGATTTAAGCATATAGTAGCCAGAATCCTATTGTTATTTGCATAAGGTTTGTATAACTGGCCATAGATAATTGTCACTAATAGATGGGATGCTGGTCCATATCTGTCATGCACCCAATTAGACAGTAGAGACCCTGTCATTTCATTAATTAGCCACAATTACCTATGGCAGCTTATACAATACCCTTATATAAAAACCAATATGATTCCTTCCATTATTGTCGTCATTCTTCTTGTACTGTCACCATAATCATAATCATAACCATCAGAATATAATTCACATTCTACCCTAAAGCTTTAATGTCGAGGGGGGAAAAGATGCTGCATTTTCTGAGTGGATTGATGTATGGGACACAGATGCAGCTTCACAGGAAACATTTGCGTTGACTCACTGTCACATTCTCCTAATTAGATGCCTCTGAATAATAATAAAAAAACCTTCTGCTTACAGCATGATTTTCTTTTTTAGAAAAACAACAAAAAATAACATTTTACTTTGTCTGGCAGTTTATGTTACTGAATGCCATCAGCAAAATTCCACTGAAATAAATTAAAGAGACATTGACACTACGATTTAATGGCCCTTTAACCACTATGATCAATAAGCAATTATGCAGGTCCATTCAGGCAAATATTTACTGAGTGTGTGGCCAGCCTGGTATCAGGACACTGAAGATTGGTGTGCTGCTCTGTAGTGGAATTCTGTCTATAGGACATGAAAAACCCAGATCAAATTGACAATTTTCTTTCCTATCTTCCATGAGCATAGAGAAATATACTAAAGAGTGATGTATGGTAAAATTCTCTCTCTCTCTCTCTCTTTCTTTCAGTTGAAATTGACTTGATGTCATACAATTATATACGTGTGTAGGTGTGTTGCCATGTTTTTGTGTTCTCCAGAAAATGTATTAGTATGCATGTAAACAAAATTTCTTAATCAAAATCACCATAACTCCAGAAGGATATTATGGAACTGGAAAAATGCAGAGGAAGACAACCAGAATGATCTGGGTACTGGAACACCTTCCTTACCATCTGAGGATGCAACGGCTTGGCCTCTTCACTCTTGAACGACGGCACCTATGAGGTGACCTGATTGAAGTTTATAACATCATACATGGTATAGACAAAGTAGATAAGGAAAAGCTGTTTTCTGTATCACACAACACTAGAACTAGGGGGCACTCCATGAAACTTTTGGGTGCTAGATCTCAAACAATGACTAATTGGCTATCATTATGGATGCCTAAGGACAACCTCTGGGTTGGAGAGATAGACAGGATATCTCTCAATGCCATTTGCAGGGAATCATAACCAGGTGAAGACATCTGCTTGGGAATACCCTGAAGCAAATTGTGAGCCACTGTGTGAGACAGAATGCTGGACTGTATGGGCTATGACCTGTTCCAGCAAGGCTGTTCTTATGTTCTTATGCTCTTATTAAGAAGCCCTGTGGTGCAGTGGTTAAATGCCTGTACAGCAGGTAAAACTGTGCTCACGACCTGGGGTTCAATCCCAGATAGCAGGCTCATGGTTGACTCAGCCTTCCATCCTTCCAAGGTTGGTAAAATGAGTACCCAGCTTGTGAGGGGGGGCAATGTGTAGCCTGCATACTGTAATTAAAAAACGGTAAACTACCCAGAGACTACTTGAAGTGGTATGGGGTGGTAAATAAGCAAAACACTTCATGTAAAATAAGAGGAAATTCAATCAGCAGCCTTTCCAGATAACACTTGGCTGGTGTTGGCCATGAGGGGGAAGGATGCCTTGACTTTAGAAGTGTGTTTTGGAGGGAGAAGGTACCATTTGTTCATCTGCCAAACAATCTTGGACAGGCCCTGATGTTAAGATGCATGATAAGGGAGAGAAATCTCATCCTACTTATTGCAAGGTAGGCTCTAGTAGGTTTTAGTTATATTTATACCCTGCATTTCCTCCAGTGAGGTGAAAGCTGTGCACATGGTTTTGCTGTCATGCTTTTTATTGTCAAAGTTGTTTTGTGAGGCAGGTTAGGCTGAGGGAGAAAGTCATTCTTCATGGCTCGGTGGAAAGGATCTTGGGTCTGCCAAATCCCAGTCAAAAACTCCAATTACACCGTATGCCATCACACTGGCAGTCAAGAGAGCCATCAAGGATGCCCTTTTGACTGGATGCCAGGAAGACCCTCTTCCTAGAAAAAGTTCTAAAACAGCAATACAGAAAGTCTAAATGCACAGGCTCTTACAGGCAGAGACTGTGTATGTCAATTCCAGAATATCCAGGACTGGCCCTATGGAGACTGGGATGGAGGATGAACTATGCAACTATATAACTATATGTTCTGTGGATCTTCTGGACACTACAAGGATGTGGATGGCAGGAAGGCCAGCGACCATGACCCTGACGGAAATTTCCTTCTAACAAGCTGTTATGGAAGTGGGGAAGATAGGTAATCAGGAAGGCATGGGGGAAGAAAAGCATGATCTTCTATGACCTAGAAGGTCTCAGTTTTCTTTCTCCCACATTTGAATGCTGTGAGTTTTGATAAATCCTGATTTCTTTACAAAAAAAAAGCTCTGAAACAAAATTCACTCCCATCTCTAACTTGCCCACATAACATGGTCCTATTGTTGTTTGTGTTTCCTGTCAATTGCTAGTGCCACTTGGAGTAGTGAAAGCATTTGCGCAACTCAAAAGGATGTGTCTAACAGCCTATGTTGTTTTGTCCTCAGAGATACAGGCCAAGCAAATGCTCATCTTTGTTTGTGGAAACAATATTGCAAACAGAAGGAGTCATATACATTTACTGTATAGTGTGTGCTATGCTGAAACAATTTTGGATAAAGTTATCACTGAAACATGATTAAATACAGGTGATCAGCTAGCATAAGAATCATTGCTTTTCGGCCTACTTAAAAACTAAGGAAAACCCTTGTGTTTCTCAGTAGAACACCCATCTGTTTAAAGCTGGCTGAACAATTCTCCCCATCTCCCATAGATACCCACTTAACTTGCTTCTAGAACTCTTTAAATGTCTCTGTCAAAAGATCTGTTTGCTTGCAGAGGCTTTTGGAATGTTATGTGAAACTCAGACAAATGGGACAAGGGGTTACTGGCTGTCCACGCCCCGGTAGAAATACAGACATATGTTCATGTTATTCACTAGAGAGCTGTGACTAGGTTTGCAATAATCTGATTTGGAACACATTTCTCCCGTTTGTCATGCTCATTTGTATTACTAATTGAACATCATTTTGTCTAGTTTTTGGCATCTCCTTGGAATGTAAAAAAGGGTCCGCATGTAGCTATTTCACAGCTCAGAAATCTGCTTTTAAGAAGAATGGAGGCCACACTGGCATGAAAATAAAAGAATCATCCCAATGCTACCTAAGCATGGGTTCATTTTGTTATTTATTCACTTAAGTATATATAAACAGCAGCACCCCCCAGAAACTAGTATCTAAGCCAGCTAATAATATAAGTGCTTTTATGTGCTTTTAAGAGAGCGGGGAGGCAGTCAACATAGCTTCTCTAGATAAGGAATTCCGTAAGTTGGGGTAGACCACTGAAGCATCCCTCTAGTGTCCTTGGAAGGTAGCAAGACCAAGAGAGGAACCTTTCTTGCAGGTTGTTGTTGTTGTTGTTCAGTCGTTCAGTCATGTCCGACTCTTCGTGACCCCATGGACCAGAGCTCGCCAGGCCTCCCTCTCTTCCACTGCCTCCCGGAGTGTGGTCAAATCCATATTGGTTGCAGGAGCCCAAATAGACTTATATGGTATAATATCATATTGTGGACCCAGGTTTTATAACCAAAACTTGGATTAGTGTCTGCAAATGGATAACTAACTAGACTTCAGCATGTTTTAATCTTGTATAGTCATCTACCTTGAAAGTAATTTTCCCAGCAAAAGAAGTTACTTAGTGTTAATAGATTACTCACAGTACTTTCTGTCCATCACTAGAGCATCCAGCTAAGCAACTTATTTTTTGCTGAGCTTCCATGTGGGTCAGTTCTCTTATGTTTTCTCCCCTCCCTTCCAGATCATGTATGCTACTCTAGCGCATCTGGTTAAGATTACAAGACAGTATGAGCCATTTCATTTACTCTTCCTTGGCCATGCAATTTTGAGAAAATGTTGTAGATTCTTTATACTTTCCATAGTATCTCTTCAGAAAATTAACGTAGCTTGAATGTATGTTTTTAAAAGTAGGAGCCGCGGACAAAATAGGAATTCTCTTGGTGACATAACAACTTCTCTACCTCTACTTACTGAGCTGATAACAGGGCTGATGTTGGAGTCCCCTCGGCTCATCATTCTAGGGGACATTAACATCCATGCTGAGGCGGCTCTGTCAGGGGTGTCTGAAGACTTCATGACCTCCATGTCAACAATGAGTCTGGCCCAAATGGTATCTGCCCCAACCCATCCTGCAGGCCACACCTTACACCAGATCTTCTCCCTGATATGGACAGTGGAAACATTAGGGTAAAGGAACTTCCTGTAGCCTATTGTCCTGGACAGACCACTATATGGTGTGCTTTAGGCTTGCTGTAACTCAGAGCGGGACGTCAGACAAAAGCATAAGAACATAAGAAAAACCATGGTGGATCAGGCCAAAGGCCCATCTAGTCCAGCTTCCTGTATCTCACAGTGGCCCCACCAAACGTGTCTGGGAGTGCACGAGACTAGATATCTGTCTCCTGATATCGCTCCCCTGCATCTGGCCCTTGAAGTACCCTGGTTTTAAGCCTGGAGATTACACATCTCCATCATGGTTTGTAACCTGTGATGGACTTTTCGTCCAGGAATCTGTCCAATCCCCTTTTGAAGGCACCCAGGCCGGATGCCATCACAACATCCTGTGGCAGGGAGTTCCACAGACTAACAACACGCTGGGTAAAATTTTTTTTTGTTTTGTCTGTTCTCACTCTCCCAAGCCTCAATTTGATTGGATATCCCCTAGTTCTGGTATTTTGTGTGAGAGAGAAGAGCGTCCCTGTATCCACTTTACTTATGCCCTGAATTATTTTGTATACCTCAAAATACCCCCAGGCACCTTTTTCCAGACTAAAGAGCCCCAAATGTTTTTGTCTTTCCTCATAAGGGAGGTCCCCCAGCCCAGTAATCATTTTATTTGCTCTGTTCTGTACCTTTTCCAGTTCCGCTATGCTAATTATAACTCAAATGTCTCAATTCCCTTCTTGATCAAACTTGACAGGGGTTGGGATGAGATTCAGCTGAACACCACCTGCATGTTTGCCATCTATAACTCACAAGAGTGGCCATTCCAGAATTCCATATCACACAAACCGCAAAGCACCTCATTTTTTCAGTATGTTTCTAAATGTTTGTAGGTCATGAATAGTGATGGAAACCATCACAAGCCATCATGAACCATCATTTCCCCATTTTGAGCCCATCTCTAATTCTTAGACGTCTTATAATCACACTCAGTGATTTTGAAACACGTGGAGCTTATAAGTAGTTAAAGTCTCTATGGACAATAGCTACTTAGATGGTGTTGTAACCACTGTCATTAATTATAGAACAAACAACGCTCTGATCTTTGCAGCAGGAGCCTGACCTACAATGCTTCCAAAACGTGCAGCGTAACTTTTTCTTATTTATTTATTTTTTAACCTGAGGTCTGGTCTTGGTCATTGAGAGGAAACAATAGGTTCTGTTTACATATTCATCTTGCAGATCTGGCAGCTTTGAAGATGAGTCACTGCAGAGGGACAGGTTATTATCACCACCTAATTGCAAAATTTCCCAATTCATCCTTTCAGGCCCTAAATCAGCTTTCATAGTTATTAAATGTTGAGCCAACTCTCTGAATGCAAGAAAGCCAACTCCTGTTCTCTCTTAAGGTACAAACCTCTCCTCCTGAGTGAATATGAAAACAAGGACAAGCACAATATTTCCAATATTCCTTTCTTATAATAAATTCCTTTACCCTCAGTGGTCCGTCTTACATTATTCATGAACCATGGAGCTAATATCACTGAGCTCTATATTTCACTATGAAACTGTGCATTTTGTATCGACATTTCCATGGCATATGTTGGGTAGTGGAAAAGTAAAAGAAATGAATCTAGTGTTTGCTCACACCTCATCTTTAAAGGATAATCTCCACACACTAGACAGGAGTATACATTAATGACTCCCAGGGAAAGTATGTGAGGTAAACAAAGACAAACTTCTAAAACTGATATTCAAGAGTGCCTTCTTGTCTAAAAAATAAAGACACTGAAGCCTAGGATAGCTGACTTTAATTACACTTTAGAGAACCCACACTGTCTTTGGTCGGTTGATGTATTAATCAGAAGAGCCAGGAAAAGAAACAAACAAAGGAAATGAAGTGCGGTTAGTTTGTCAGGGGGGAAAAAATCTGTGCAAGGCTATTAGTGCTACAAAAGCTGAGGGATTTCCTGAATGTATTTCAAGGAAGATTAACTTTGCCATTCAACAAAGTCCCCCGGCATATCTGGGAGGTGGTGGCGGGGGGCCATGGGTGGGCAGCGACAGCGGCAGGGGGGAGGCGTGGGCGGGCGAGTGGGCGGGCAGTGGCGCAGGCCGCAGGCAGGTGGCGGCGCGGGCAGGCGGGCAACTGGGCAGTTAGGATATCACTTAGGATAGAGGTTCTGTTCTTGGCTTGCACCCCAAATGTGTGTGTGTGCAAGCAAATTGAAGTTGCGAAAATATAAAATAAATGGTAGTATATAATATATATTTAAAATAAATCCACACCTCCCACTCCCAGGCAAACCTCCCCCTTTATCCAATATCAGAAAAAAATCCTCACAAACTGCCAGAGAAGAAATAAGGAATAAACTGCTATTCCCTTCAGCAGACAAAGCTGCAGGGAATCCAAGAAATTATTTTCTAAATTCATTTCCCTCCCTGCCTGCCTAACTTAAATCCTAAAGCCTCCAGCCTCCCTCCTCAATCTCAATCGGATCACACCAGCACCAGCAGCCAGCCCTCCACCCTCAACCACATCCATACACCCGACTGCGATATCTGGAAGGCGCCTCGGCTTTTTATGCCCTCCGAGACATCCAGAAGTGTCAGTCAAAAACCTGGCGATGCCATTGGTGGAATGGTTCAAAAATTTGCATGTTCCCATCCCATGCCCAGCCCAAATGGGCTGGTCTAAAAAAATAAAAAATAAAATAAAATAAAATAAAATCAATACGATATTTTATTGCTATAAAAAACCCCACTGCTGCTACTATTAATCTTCAGGCATTTAAAATAAATAAATTTCACATGTTTCTGTGGTGATTTGGTGTGTTTTTTGACCACGATTTCAAAAGAAAAATTGTGGTCGCCATTTTGGATCCCCCCCACCGCATGGCATGGCGAGACGACGAGGATGACGCCCCCCAGCCTGGTGCAAGCAGCCCAGGACAGGAGAAGAGGGGGGGAAAGGCCAGGGACCCCCCAGAAACCACCCCTCTGGTAGGTGGCAAAGCCTCAGGCAGGTATATTTTCGCCTGCTTTTTCGGCTGGGAGTCGGGGTATTTTAAAAAAACTTTAAAAAACATTTTCTGTGCTTTGCATTGCACGATCGCCGCGATGCCATGAACGAAAACGAAAAACCTGACCAAATCCGTTTCCGTTACGTAACGGAAACGAAAAATGGAAATGAAAACGAAAATTTCGCCAAGTTGTGCCCATGTCTAGTCAGGAGAATGAGATAATCTGGTCATTTCGGGGCCAAATGGGAATTTTTGACTGGTACCAAGATTGGCCGCCGGATATCAGTGCATTTTTGCCCATTCCATTTTCATTGACCATTAGGCAGGGCCACCTGAGTTGGCTTGGCGGGTAGTGCAACTAAAATGGGGCCAAGACTGTGACGTCAAAACGGTAAATGCACCTTGGACAGGGAGCAGGGCAGCTGTACAATAGAGAATAACAAATATAATAACATCCTATAGGTAAACCCCACAGAATGTAAGTAAATTAATGATCATAAAGTCACTGAGCTCATACGGCTGCCCCAAGTAATATGCTGACCTAGTTTTGGCTGGGAGGGCTGCTTTCTTTGAACAGCACCCCCGTACTGGGTCACAACATGGCGTCACACTAAAACAACACCTGTAGGTTAAAATATAAGTTGCACCACGGGAGGCCCATCCCTCGGCTACAACTATTTAGTTACAGTTGCAGTACAGTTAATAATAAAGTTATTCATAAAGTTATTAATAAAGTTGTGGCCCAATTTAAAACCCAATGATCTGTGTGGACTCCTTATTTCGGGACTGGGGGGACAATGTGTTTTGGAAACATTATCAGTGTCAGTCCCACTTCTTATGAATAGGAATACTGTATAAGATAGTGAATGGTGGCAGCAACATAAAGAAGGTGGCGTTCTCACAACTTTTAAGTGCAGGCCAGGTTGTCAAAGACTCGGACCCATCACAAGGGCATTCTAAAGAATTAAAATAGGAACATGTTCTCTTGCTTATATATTAAGGCCAACAGCTTCACAGCTTGCTTTGCAAGGAAAAGGACTCAATTTTAACTTTTAACATATCCAGATGCAGGGAAAGAATCCTGCCCAGAATCATGAAGAGCTGCTGCTAGGCAGTTTTGCCTACAGAAATAATTTCTCTGCTGTGCCAGAGATGGGAAATGCACTTCAGCATGTGTACAGCTTAAAAGGTCACCAAGCGTCAAAATGCTCTGACTCGGTTATTCCAAACACCTTTCAAAGAATTCAAAATGTTGGCAGATGTGACAGTGGAGGTGAAGGCCTCAGTGTGTTTCCTTCTTTTCCCTTCTTCCCTTTTCCTTTGCAAATTGTGTGTCCCTTTCCTTTTGCTTGAAGTATAGAAGAATGCCACTGTCCAATGGACCAATAGAGGTTTGCGACATATGGTTAGGCTTTTCTACTGTGTTCCTTCCTGGCTTACCTGCTATGCTGCTTCCTTAACTATAAAGTTACATTCCTAGCTTTGGCTTCCCCCATGCAGTCCTTTATCTACATGCCTTAATATCATAACTAGAGCTATAGATCCCATCCTTCTCTAAATATGATGCATAACATCTCCTTAACATTTTAATTTATGCTTAATATGATTCTTGATACTAATTCCAAGCTGTCAGCTTTCACACAACACCAATATCTCTGGTCCTGGTGCCAAGGTTGGTCAGTTGGTTGTTTCATTCATCAATTCGTGTTTTTTTGGTTGTTTTTTTTAGTATAACAACTATGATCATTTATTGATAGAACAATATATTGTTGTTCAGTCATTCAGTCTTGTCTGACTCTTCATGACCCTCATGGACCAGAGCACGCCAGGCCCTCCTGTGTTCTACTGCCTCCTGGAGTTTGGTCAAATCCATGTTGGTTGCATCAATGACACCATCCAACCATCTCATTTTCTGCCATCCTGTTTTCCTTTTGCCTTCAATCTTTCCCAATTTCAGGGACTTTTCTGAGGACTCCTCTTTGCTCAAGAGGTAGCCATAGTACTGGAGCCTCAGCTTCAAAATCTGTCTTTCCAGTGAACATTCAGGGTTGATTTCTTTCAGGATGTCCTTGCAGTCCAGAGGACTCTCAAGAGTCTCCTCCAGCACCACAGATCAAAAGTGTCGATTCTGCAGCCATCACCCATCTTTATGGTCCAGTTCTCACTTCCATATATCACCAATGGGAAAAAACATAGCTTTGACTATCCCTGACCTTTGTCAGCAAAGTGATGTCTTTACTCTTAAGATGCTGCCTAGGTTTGCCATCGCTTTCCTCCCAAGAAACAGCCAGTGCAGTGATCAAGGAGCCCAAGAAAATAAATTCTGTCATCGCTTCCATTTCTTCCCCTTCTATTTGCCAGGAGATGATAGGACCAGTGGCCATTATATTAGTTTATTTTTTTTATGTTGAGCTCCAGCCCATTTTTTTACTCTCCTCTTTCACCCTCATTAAGAGGTTCTTTAATTCCCCACTCTGTGTAGTATTATCTGTGTATCTGAGTTTGTTTATATTTCTTCTAGCATTCTTAATTCCGGTTTGTGATTCATCCAGTCCTGCCTTTCACATGATGTGCTCTGCATATAAGTTAAATAGGCAAGCTGACAGTAATATACAGCCTTGTCGTAGTCCTTTCCCAATTTTAAACCAGTCAGTTGTTCCATATACACTTCCAGTTCTGACTGTTGCTGCTTGTCCCACATAGAGTTTTCTTAGGAGACAGATAAGGTGGTCAGGTACTTCCATTCCTTTAAGAACATGCCATAGTTTGTTGTGGTCTGCACAGTCAAAGGCTTTGGCATAGTCAATGAAGCAGAAGTAGATGTTTTTCTGGAACACTTTAGCTTTATTCAAAATCCAGCACATGTTGGCAATTTGATCTCTAGTTCCTCTGCCCCTTCGAAATCCAGCTTGCATTTCTGGGAGTTCTCTGTCTAGATAGTGCTGCAGCCTCCCTTGTAGAATTTTGAGCATAACCTTACTAGTGTGTGAAATGAGTGCAATTGTACGATAGTTGGAGCATTCTTTGGCATTGCCCTTCTTTGGGATTGGGATGTAAACCAATCTTTTCTAGTCCTCTGGCCACTGCTAACTTTTCTAAATTTGCTGGCATGATGCATGTAGCACCTTTACAGCATCTTCTTTTAAGATTTTAAATAGTTTGACTGGAATGCCATCACTTCCACTGGCCTTGTTGTTTGCAATGCTTTCTAAGCCCACTTGATTTCACTTTCCAGGATGTCTGGCTCAAGGTCAGCAACTACACTATCTTGGTTATCAGGGGCATCCAGATCTTTCTTATATAATTCCTCTCTTTATTCTTGCCATCTCTTCTTGATGTCTTCAGCTTCTGTTAGGTCCCCACCTTTTTTGTCCTTTATCATATCCATCTTTTTCTCCCCTTCAATGGATTACTGCCTTGTCGCGGCAAAGGGGCTTGAGGGACTCAGAGAAACTATGAGTTAGGCCATAGGTCATAGTGAAGATTTTGACTAAATTTGGTCCACCTGGAGTGTAGTTGCCACTCCAGTATCCCTGCCAAGAAAACTCCATGGACAGAAACAAAAGGCTAAAAGAACAATATATAGGTTCAATAATTAATGATTACATCTCTCCTAACCAAGTTGGGTTCATCAAAAGAAAAAGACAATTAGATTTTGTTAATGAGGTTGTTTAATGTTCTCCATCATATGATGTTAAGAAATGTTGTTTCCCATCATGTAGGTTTTATAGTAGGGTGAGAAAGGACAGACAGGAAGATTGGAGAGTGAGGAAAATAAACAGTCACTCTTCTGGCACCAACAAAACAGCAGCAAATGTAATGTAAAAAAGGTTTGGGAATGATATTTCTAAGGACATTTAGGACAAGGGATAAGGTTGAAAGAGGTTTCCCCCCTCCTTATATTTTTTATTGCACAATTGTGGATTTCCAATCCAAAGTGAGCCTCCCTTAGCTAACCTTGTAAGGCACCCGCCTTAGATGTTAGATTTGGGTTGGCACTAAATGACAGTAAATAGAAATTGTCATTTCGTTTCATTTTTTGTTTCTCCCCCATTTCGTTTTGTTTATTACAAAACATTTTTTTAAAAAATCATTTTGTATTTTGTTTTGTTTCATTTTGCATCTTTTAAATTTTAAATTTTAATTTTCTTATCTCGTGCCAACCAGCTGGCCCACGGGCTGGGTTGGTGCATTTTTTAAAAAAAAAAATATTTATTTTTTCTCATGCTGACCAGGTGGCCCATGGGCCAGGTCAGCACATTTTTAATTTTTTATTTTATTTTTGTAATCTCGCACTAACCAGCTGGCCTGCTGGCCCGGTTGGTGCTTTTAAAAATTCTCCCGGCAATCAGCTGGCCCATGGGTCATCAGCACTTTTTTTTTTTTTACCCATTGCGGAGTTTTATAGAGGAAACAAAATGGTTCATTTTAACCAAAAAAATGACTGTTTTGTTTTGTCTGTAACGAAATGCTGCTTCATCATTTTGTTTCATTTTGTTACGTAACAAAATGACAAAACAGCATTTCGTTCTTTTTTGTTTTGTGCCTATCCCTAGTATCAACTTATTTTCAGCTTACCTTTCTGATAACAAAGGGCAGCCAAAGCAGTTAGCAGTTAAGCTGACATTGCAAGAACAATCCATTTGGAACCTGGAAAGTGGTTAAACACACACTTTTGAGAAGAGCTACACCAGAAGCTAAGCAGGGCTGGCCCTGGTTAGTACTTGGATGGGAGACCACCACGGAATACCAGGTGCTGTAGGTGCCTAGAGTAGGAACTGGCAAGCCATTCCAATATTCCTGCCAAGAAAACTCCATGGACATGGGGTCACGAAGAGTCGGTCACGACTGTAATGACACAACACCCCCCCCCCCACACACACACAGACCTTCAGCCACATGCAGGCCGGATTGTTATCAATCTTATAGATGCCATTTTGTCCTTCTGCTCTGATTACCGTTGCAGTTCTTTCCCTTCCGGTTCAGCAGGATCTCCAAGCTACTACTCAGCATGCTGAAGAGTGGCACATGGGATGTCTTTCTAAAGTACCCATCACTGCATTGTATCTGTCAGAACTGCTGGATCCTCGCATGCTCATTGGTCCAAGCTGCACACATCCCTCATTGGCAACAGAGAAAGGAGCTCTCCCTGACTGTGTTATTGGCATTGTAGGAACAGAGTATTGGGGGAGGGGGTGTGAATGTTCAACATGTACTGCTTACTTCATCGTGGAGGTGTTCCAGCTGTCCATCTTGGTAACAGACCACCCCCAGGAGAGCCTTTCTGGAAATTCATTGAACCGTTCTCCCTCCCTCCCATCCCTTCGTTTCATCCCCAAACCTCACCGTTCTGGCAGACTAATAGTCAAACACTCTTTTCACTTGTTTTACCCCATCTTTATTTATTTGGGGTGGCTATAACCTCAGTGCAGTGCTGGAAAGCAGGGGACCTGGCTGGATTTTAATTCAGGTTATGGGTCTTGACTCATTTATATATGCATGAGCAAAGCACTCTTAGATAGATGGCTAATGCTGAGGAAAAGATACAGTAATGGAGAATTGCTCTTTCTCGAGGACTGAAAAGACCACTTAGTTCATCTCCTTCATGGGAGGGCAATGAATGGGAATGCATAATGCATGCCTGTACCATGCGCTCAATGGCCCAGGCACAGTGGAAGGAAGCAGAAATAGCCAGATGGAACATCAATCTTTTGCAATGCTGTGAAAAGTCCTAACTAGCAGTTTTCCATTCTATTAGACTTCTAATGTACTGGGTTACTTCTCGTCTCTCATTTATCCTCCAGTCACCCAGGGTGAAAGAGATGAATGCCGAAAGAGTCTTCTGGTATCTCCTTATTACCAAAGTGGTCTATAGGGAGGGGCTGGAGTTTTTTGCAAGCTGCCACTTACATATCACCTCAGAGAAGGAAATACATCCTGAAAAAGAAGGGCAAACGAGGAAAATGATTTGGATACATTTACATATGTTAATGTAAGTGTACAGATGCAGAAATAGAAAGGATGCTTATCATTTAAAAGGGATTGCACAGTGCATCTTGCCTGCATAGCAAATAGTGTGTCTGCCTGCTGAGTCTGCTGTCCAGGACCAGGTTCCTTGTATCATTGAAGCACTTCAATACCACTGATTTCCCTCTAAAATTCTTGAGCTTTAAACTGAACTTGGACTAGAGAGCCCTTCAAATGGACACCTTGAAACGGAGAACTCTCCCCTTACCTCTTCAAACAGAGGACCAAATTTCCTAAAAGAGGACAAAGGATTACCCGACCCCTGCGCCACCTTTATGACTAACAGATTTATTTCAGCATGAGCTTTTATGGATTGTCTTTCATGTTCTCAGCTGCATGAAGTCCTGCATGCTAAGTACTGGTATATGGGCTATGTATAAGTGCTTTTAGGGGCAGGCCCAGTGTAAAAGACATTGCAGAACATTTCTGTTGCAGTGGGAACACATTTCAGGCTAATGTTTTGATTTTATTTTTACAGTGTCAGATTTACTGCTGACAGTGTTGGACTATAACTTCCACCAACTGTAATTGGCATGGTCAATGGCGAGGGATCCTTGGAGCTCTAGTCCACCAAAACTTGGAAACATTACTCCTTTAGTCTAAAATGTCCAGCATCCCCAGCTAGCCCAGCCAGGCTGCTCAGAGATTCTGGGAGTTGTAGTCCCCAAAAGTAAAATTTCCAAGATCTCCATTTTAAAACATCCGGAGGACTCTTTTCTCATCTCAGCTTTAAAGCATCTTTGATTTCATCAGCATAATATATATATTGGGGAGGGGGTGCATTTTGGTGCTGTTAAACAAGAGGGAGACATAAATCCTTGCTGTTCTTCTTCAGGGCATCCAGAAGATCCAGATGATCCAGATTCTATCTCCCTATGCTTACTATCTAATATATGCAAAGGTCCAATAAGCAAGGGTAGAATGAATCTACCAGAATAACAAGATTTCCCTCCTATACTTTGAAGCTGTTATCATGCGTGCTTTTTAGCTGGAAAAAAATATTTTACCTGGAAAAAATGCTTGGTTTAAATTTCCCATAATAATGGTTCGTGGTTGATTGACTCCTGAAGCCATATGGCTTTCTAAGAATGCTATTTCCCCCTCAAGCCTTTCATGTGGATCCTACCATCATTTATTTCATTTTTGTGAAAAGACAATACCTCCTTCACTATAACCCCTTGGAGCCTTCAGAAAGCCAGCCTGGATTCACAAAAGAAGCCCAATGGCTTTGGGACTATGTGTGAAGCAAAATGAGATGTGAAAGATGACTCTATTGGATCCTAGCTTGTTGTAGACTGTATGCAGCCCCACACACTTACAGAATGGCTCCACTTTTGTGGTGCAGAATAAAAACAAATAGTTTGAACTCAGTTGGCAAGGCACATCACAGAAACAGTGTTAAAAAATACACTTCAAATAACATTGATATCTGAGATCTGGAGGTTTAAGTGGTACTTTCTTCTAAACAAATACGTTTAAAATCACCCCACTATTTTCCTGTTTTGTCCTATTTATAGGCTGGAGGAACGCCTGATTTGATTTTCTTTTTATTCCATCCTTCTACATGATTATAGTACTGTCTCATCTTATGTAACTAGTTGGTATATATTTAGTCCTCCTGTTTAATGACTTAGCTGCAGAAAATGTGCATGGTTTTGAATATGTTAAATGTACGTTTTTGTAAGGGGAAAAATGCTTTCATTGGTTTTCAATCAAAGCAGCCACTACGAATTTATTTCTTTATTTTTCCAGGAAGAATAAAAGAGCTAATTATTAAAAATAGCAAAAGGGGCTCCTGAACTCATTTTGCAGAATTTTGGCTCGTTTGTGAAGCCCTGGTAAAACTTTTATTAATTATTATTGTTTTAAGCCTATGTAAGCTTCTAGGGAAATAAAAAGGGGAGTCAGGAACCTCTTTGCTAAATGTATTAAATTATATTCAATAGTGAATCTGTGGTAAGCACATTCAGTTCCCTAAGGACACGACAGTGTTCCTCAACCATTTGAAAGCCTGTCACATGGAAGAGAGCAAATACTTGTTCTCTGTTGCATCAGAGCACAGAAACATACATAATGAGTTTAAGTTACAAGAAGGTAGAGTTCATATGAAAGTTAGAAGATGCTTCTTGAATAGAGATGGGCACGACCAGAATTTTTTTTTTTTGAGTTGTCGTTTTTCGGGATGGGTCCGTTTCGGGTCGTTTCTGTTTTTCGCGAATTTTTTCAAAAATGTGTCGTTTCATTTTTCCTTTTTTCATTTGTCGTTTCTACCCGCTTTTTGCGCGATTTTAAAGCATTTCCGGGGGCTGCCAGAGCTTTTTATGCCCTCTGTGGCTGCCAGACCTGCCCAGTCTGCAACCTGGGCATGCTATTGGTTGAAGTTTTCCAAGAATTTACATTATCCAATCACATGGTTTGCCTCCATGTTGTGGCTGGAGTGGCTGGAGTGGCTGGCGTGGCGACATCCATTTTGTCATCCTTAAAGTGAAAAGAAAAATACATCGCGATGGGAGAAGACAAAACCAAACGTTTTAAGGACCCCAACCCCCTGGTAGGTAATAATTTCAAATAATTCTCGCATTATCGCTGCATTTTTATGGATGTCCAGGGCGTTTTAATACCAAGAAATCAATATTAGGCATCTGGGAGCCATTTTGGGTCAATGTCTCCCCAACTCCACTTAAAGGGGAAAAAAATACAGCGATCTGAGAAAAGACATAAATGCACGTTTTAAGGACCCCCACCCCCCTGGTAGGTATTATCAGACAGTATAAATAATTATCGCTGCATTTTTATGGATGTCCAGGGCGTTTTTTAACATTTAAAACAGCTCATTTCACATTGCGCGCCGCCAGTAACGGAAACGAAACTAACAACCACATTTTCATGGCTCATTTCATTTCGTTCAATTTCCAGCTCGATTTTCATTTGTCGTTTCGTTACGTAACAGAAACGACAAACGAAAATGGAAACGAAAATTTCGCCGAGTCCTGCCCATGTCTATTCTTGAAAGTAAAAGCACTTCAGGTCAATTACCTGAGTCAAGATTTCCCTCATAGGAGATCTTTAGGGATTGGATGGATATTCATCCAAAGGAGATGGTCTATCTTTAGATTTTCCTAAATCTTGGAACAGAGATTGAATTAGGTGGCTTTCAAAAACTTCTCCATTTCTTTGATAAAATCTGGTGCTGTAGTATCACAAACTACAGAGCCAGAACTCGGACATGTCACTTTGACATGTCCATTACTTTTCAGATAGTACAGAGAATTCCAGAAGTTGTAGTTCAAAGATGTAACTTTTCCAAGTCCTTTGTGCGTCATGCTGACAGTTCACTAAGAAACAAGTATTGTGTCTGAGCATTAGGAGAAATGTTGACAGCAGCCGCAGTTTGACCATGTATCAAGTTACCTAGTGACATGGTGGGCTTTCCCTCTTTGGAGGACTTCGGGAAGAGATTGGGAAGCCATCTTGCACTGGATTACTAACACTTAGCAAGAGGTTGTGTTAGGTGGCTTAGAAAACTTACTCCAATTATGTAACTCTAAGGAACCTATGGCTGATCTCCTGCTCTTCTGGGGTGTGGATGATCTGGCAAGACACCAGGTTTTCTGAGCTAGAACTCAGGCGAGAGAGGTTGACTTTCTTCATTTACAACACAGTGGTGGCTGCAGGATTGCATCATGCCATTCCAGTAGAAGAATCCAAGTCCACATAGTCATCCCTTTGACTTCTCTAACAGATCAAAATGGTAGGAAAGGTTTCATGGGCACCAACTGTCTCCCATACCAGGAATGTATCAGAAAAGACATCCATTGTCTCATTCTTGACAAATTTCTGCCTCTTGCCATTTTGGGAATTCCGGATGAGACTTTGCCCTGCATCAGTGAGATGTCCTGGCTTCCTATGAAAACAAGAACCTAGTCTCCATTTTCTTTCATTAACATTGCTTTCAAATCTTTTTGCCCATTGTTCTGCACTGGAACACTGTCCCACATGGGGTACAGTTTGGTGAGCTTTCCAGTGAATCCTGCACAGGAAAGATGCCATTCTGTCAGGAAATGCAACAACCCTGTGCAGCCTGGTATTTTTCTTTTCACAGGTAAACCCTATGGAAGAAGGATGCCGGGCTGCACAGAAATTGCAATCATACTGCACACCGTGGCCTTTAAAAAAAGACTACAAAACATAAAAAAGTCCTGTACATTTCATGAGTGGCCAGGAATCTCATGCAGGAAAATCTAATTGTGGGAAGAAATTAACATTGCTGAGTTTTCTCTTTCTGTAAAAGGTATGAGATGGAAGAAATCACATCCCTATCCCATACACTAGGCACATAGAAGACAACGACTGCTACTAAGAAGACAATGACTGCTACTTATGAGTGCTGGTCCAACAGAGTAGAGTTTGGAAAAAATTAACAGAAGACACATTACGTAATATCCTTTTCCTTTGTTTAAAATCTAGGCATCAGTGCTTGAAGAAATCTTTGAAAACTGAACCAACCCCATTGTCTCATTCTTGCCCTGTTCTGCTTTTGTTTTGTGGGAATAATATGGTAATGGCTGTACTTGAAATCATTAGGACTTCACAAAGTACGAAAGACCCCTTGCTTGCCATAGGTCTGGCCCCTTGATCCTAAACATTATAACATGACATTGTGCATTAATTTGAAGTGCATCTTATTGCCTCACTTTGATCTCATGGATGCCACATACGCATGCCACTCGTGTCTCCAGTTACATAAAGGGCCTGGCCAATGCTAAAGAAAGGAAAAACATCACAAAACAAGACACAGCAAGAGTTCATATCTCACAGAGATAATTCTCCCATTCTTTGAAAGTTATCCATAATAAAGGGAAGTCACATGTAAGCACTTGAAAAATCTGAGAATAAAATTGCCACGGATAAGAGTCAGTGAAGAAAATGCCACATTGATCCAGGCAAGATCATCTCTGCTCTGGCCCGAGATTATGGCTGCCCCGCCTGCCTAATCCCATGCCCTTAGAGGTAAAACTAAGGTAGGCCCTTATAATGTCACAAAAGCAGGGGGAGAACAGCAGGGGGAGGATGCACAGTTTGTTTTAAACTATTCTGGAACAGCTAGTTGAAGAAATGGCATGGAAGGAATTGAGCTAGTGACAACCAGGTCAGTTCTGGCTCTCTTCAGGGTTTTCCGGGGAAGAGAACACTAAAAAGGCATTCACCATTCCTTTCTTCTGCAGATTGCTCAGGAACTGTACAGTTAGCCCAAGACCACACAGGCTGGATCTACTTTCGGGGTGCACACCAAGGAATTAAACTCCTGACTTCTGCCTCTGCAACCAGGTACCTAAACCACTACAGTATCAAATACTTAGATAGTAGGGCAAAAGAAGAGAGAGAGAGAAACTGGGGTATAACTGGTGATTCCAGTAGCTATAGCAATTCTCACTGTTCCCACTGGGGTGCACATCTTTTGTAATTTTAACTTGCAACACAAAGCAAAGCAAAGCGTTCTACTTCTATACTGCCTCTCTGTACAGTTTACAATTTAGTCAGGCTACACCTTGCCCTCCAAACCCTTGTGAGCTGGATACTCATTTTACTGCCCTCAGAAGGATAGAAGGCCAAGTCAACCTTGAGCCGGCTACCTGGGATTGAACCCTGGGTCGTGAGCACAGTTTGGGCTGCAGTACAGCAGTTGAGCCACTGTGCTATGAGGCAAGAAACATACATGCTGCAGGGGGAGTTTTTCCAGGTCCCACACACCTCACAGGACTTGTTCACTAATGGCCCCATGGAAATTTTTGGTTTCTTTTGCTGTTGTTTTTGTAGATCATCTTCCACTCCTTCTTCCAAGCTTTATGAATTATGATGTTGGTGTTCCATATCCTACTGCCCAAATGATGTAAAGGACTGAAACACATGGACACAGCCACCCTCTTTCCTGTCCGTTCTGCCTTCTTGGTCTAGCAATACTATACAAGTACAACACATGAAGAAACAGCTTCATACCGAGCTAGTGGAATCTTGTATTTGCTGGAAACAGATGCAGAAGGATTCCCAGTTTAAAAATATTGCTAACACAACAATCAAATTTTCTTTTCCTCCAGTGCTGTTCACCCTGTAATTTATCTCCCCAGTTTGAGAGATATGATAATTCTCTAGGAAAGCAGGCAACAGCCTGATACTTTGCAACCTTACCTATCATGTCAATGCCATTTTACGTTTAAATGCAAGGTTCATCTATTCCTTGGATATTGGCTCCAAAGTGTGGGAATGACTACACGCATGGACACATTGGTGGGTTCCAGCAGGCCAAGTCCCATGCAGCAGCTCCTCACTGCTAACCTGGTTATTGCAAGGCTTTTTATTATTTGCCATAACCAAGCATCACAAGGAGTGGAGACAGGGCCTACGTGCCAGGAGTCGGGTAAAGTGGTGAATTCCTGGGAAGCCTTATCTTACATGGCAGGGTCTTGGGATGGTCACGTAGCTGGGGTATAGAAGCCTTATCTGAGTGATCACAGACAGCTTGTTTGTCCTACAAACCCCTCTCACAGGCTTCCTGGCTGATCGGGGGGCAGAGATACAGACCAAGGTGGCTTCCTGAGTAGAGATGGGCACAAATAGAAAAAAATGGCATTTCAGTTCTTCATTTTTCATTGAGGGGGTCTGTTTCAGTTCACTTTTGTTTTTTGCGAATTTTGAAAAAAATCATTTTCGTTTATTTGTTTTTCATTTTTTTGTTTTTACCAGCTTTTGCGCAATTTTAAAGCATTTCTGTGTGCGTGCATCCCCCAACACCCCAGACCAGAGGGAAAATACTAAAAAAAAATTGATGCTGGCAGAGACACAGTATAGGCTAGGTACGCAGGGAGGCTGCAAAGGCAGTGGCGGGCAGTGCCCAGGGTGCAAGGCAGCCGCAGAGTGACTGCACTGTGGGGCAGGGGAGGGTACTCACTGAGAGGTACGCACACACGCACACATGGAGGCTGCAGGACTGAAGCTAGAGAGAAATCTCTTCCTTATCTCCCCTAAGAGCCAGGCTGCAGCCGGCAGGAACACAGAGACACACACCTGCCTGCCTGGCCTAAATTGAAAATAACAAGTCGCAGAGACAGCAATCCCACCCTAACTCCCACCGGAGACTGCAAGGAGGACAAGGGCTGCCAGAGCTTTTTATGTCCTCTGTGGCTGCCAGACCTGCCCAGTCTGCAACTTGGTCATGCTGTTGGTTGAAGTTGTCCAAGAATTTACATGATCCCATCACATGGTTTGCCTCCATTTTGTGGCTGGCAACATCCATTTTGTCATGCTTAAAGTGAAAAGAAAAATACATCGTGATGGGAGAAGACAAAAATAAACGTTTTAAGGACCCCCCCCCGGTAGGTATTATCAGACAGTATAAATAATTATCGCTGCGTTTTATGGATGTCCAGGGAGTTTTTTAACATTTAAAACAGCTCCTTTCATTGCGTGTCGCCATTAACGAAAAACGAAACGTAACGAACCGAATTTTCGTGGTTCTGTTCTGTTCGTTCCAATTTCATCACAATGTTTGTTATTTGTTTTGTTACATAACAAAATGAATAACGAATAATGGAAACAAAAAAGTTTGTTTCGTGCCCATCTCTATTCCTGAGTATGTGTGCTATGGAATTCATTTCCTTCCATCCGGGGCCTCCCTGCTCAGATAGAGAGGTTTAATGATTCCCAAATGCCTTACCCATGCAGCCAGCTGGGGTATTGTCCTCTGCCCCAAGGGGACATCTCTATACCAAAGTCTAGCCCTAAATGTGCTAGTCCTCATGATCTGTCACCCTATCACACTATTGACTGAGAGTTGAAACTGTAGGTAAGGCAACAAGGAACATCCCCCAATATATAGTAAGGTCCTAGTGGAGGTAGAAAGAGATTCTGTAGGATCTCGAAAACTGACCATATTATGAAATACTGTACATGGCAAATGATTGCTTCAGAGAGCTACTTCTCTCTTCATCAACTAGCCTCTGGTTTCCTTACATATGCTAGGGATTTTGTTGCTGAGTACATCTACTGAGGCTATGCATACAAACTGATGATTCCAATAATGTTTCCTCCACCCACTCCAGCTTCTGATATTCATGCTCCTAGGAATGACATTACCCAGCTGGCATCAAGACCAGCAAGTATACAAGGGAACGAGTATAAAACTGAGTAATTGGATAGATTGGAAATACACTGAATATATAGGTTGCTAGCACAGCAGGCTTTTCATCAGGTCTGTTTACTGAAATGGATTTCCTAACAGCTACTGTAAAATCTGCTTCGGGAGGCATATACATCAGTTTGCTGACTGCTTTGAATTCATTCCAAAATATCTTGGTGGCCTGTATACAGCAAGTGTAAATGTGTCAGTGAAGATATTAGCAGGAATTATGAATTGAGGCGGGGATGGAGAGAGGATGGTTTAAGTGAAAATAAAATAGATTTAGTGCTTGCTCATCCACTACATTTGAGGTGGAGATGCTCATGATAATTCTTTGCAAGAGTCCCAGGAGAGGACGTTTATAGCCCATAGTGTTCATTTGCTGTGCTTGTGGTAGTTAATAGGAAAGTTAATAGCTCAAACACCTTAAAAGCCCCTTGGGTCTGGAGTGAAACAGTGCAAAATACAGCCACCAAAAGTGACAGAAGCTTTAGCACATACACACTCTATGATTGAGGAAGGTGGATCTCACTGACAGTGCTCACTCAGCTATTTATTGCCTTTTATTCTTATTTATCAATTGAGTTTGGAGACCATGTTTGCTCCAAGTCACTCAAGGTGCTGCAAATGTTCTCATTTTTTTTATTCTCACATGTGAGTTGGGTTAGGCTGACACCCCAAATGAGCTACCCAGTGAATTTCATAGCCAGGTGGGGATTTAAAACCTGTGTCTCCTGGCTCCTAATCCAAGACTTTAATCCCTATAATAGACTGTCTTTTGGTGTCTAACTGAAAAATAAACAATTTTCCTTACTTACAATGGTCCTTTACCCTAAATTCAATACAGTGGATTTCTTATAAAAACAAGTAAGAATGACTCCATTTCTCAATTTAGAATTATCTGGGCAAAGCAAATGAATTCAAAATAATTTTGTATGTGGAAGACAGCCAAGACATGCTGCCATGAAAGTCCACTGGAAGTAACAGGAAAACAAGATTACTTCTGCCCATGTGGGTTTAAGTCCAGAGAAATATAAGATATCAGCCAATACAAACAGAACACTATTATTATTTTTGAGACCAGCAGTTCCTCGGGCAAGATAAGACAGATGTGAGCATGCAGCATGCAAAAAGGCCTTGGATGGATTGCAGGCAACAGGGAGGTCATGAAATGGAGTGTGGAGCCATCCCCACCTCCACCTGATTCCCACAAGAAGACTCATCCCTGTGCTCCATATTGCATGAGTAACTGAAAATCTGTCTGGAGCACTAGATGGAGGGTGGTACTGCATTTTAAAACAAATTCATGCCTCAGCCAACCTGCCGTTTGTAATCCTGCACATTTCTCCGGGAGTACTGTAACCCCATTTAGCACAATAGGAACAGCTTTTTCATAAAAACACATCCGTCATATGTACATTTCCAACAGTACACTTACAAGGGCTGTTCTCTTAGAAGGAGATCCCATTTAAAGCAATGAGACTCAGGAACAAATTGCACGGTGTGTTAAATATCTATGTGATGTGGAGCTTAGGGGTCTCTGCTTTATTACTTCCAAGTGAAAAGTGAGAGAAATACATTGAGATGTGTGATGCTTAAACCTTTCCCCTCTCTCTTTTCCCACCAATTTTTCCTGCCTTGTGTTGAAGAGACTGTGGAGTGGCATTTTCTCTCTCTCTCTCTCTCTCTCTCTCTCTCAATCTGTGTGTGTGTGTGTGTGTGTGTTTAGGCAGGTTTTTTACATTTTGCTAGCTCCTGTGCAGAAAGGGGAAGACATATTTTGTGGGAAAGCTGATAAGGGTGGTCGGCAGTCCAA
The DNA here is from genome assembly GCA_023846285.1 of Phrynocephalus versicolor. Classification (NCBI taxonomy): domain Eukaryota; kingdom Metazoa; phylum Chordata; class Lepidosauria; order Squamata; family Agamidae; genus Phrynocephalus; species Phrynocephalus versicolor. The sequence continues at coordinate 1,546,776 of JAHTLZ010000021.1, forward strand.
ATAATGAAATACTACATAAAAGTAACTAAGGGGTGCTGCTCAATTGTATGCTCTCTGCTAGAGATGGGCACGACTCAGAACATTTTTTTGTTTTCATTTTCGTTTTCGTCTAGGGGTCCGTTTTGTTTCGTTTCCGTTTTTGTGAGCTAATTTTCAAAATTTTTCATTTTCGTTTCGTTATGTAACGAAAACGAAAAATGAAAACGAAAACAATTTTTTTTGTTTCTTCCCATTTAGCTCCATTAAGTGCTTTTCCAGTAACGAAAAATGAAAAACGGCTCAAAATTAGTCATTTCGTTTCCGTTTCCGTTCCATTTTTGAACCATTTTTCGTTTTTCGTTTCGTTACGTAACGAAAACAAAAAATGAAAACGAAAATTTCGCTAAGTCGTGCCCATCTCTACTCTCTGCTGCTTCTTTGTTTTGTTTTGTTTTTACCTCATTTTTCTCTTTAAAAGGATCCAAGGCAACAGTGTTTGGTTTGGTAGTCTTTAAATTCTAAGTAAACCAGCATGTTTTTAAAGTTTAAAGCTTCTCACATGTATTCCACAGGAACACAGCACTTTCCCATTTCTTCAATACAAGGGTCAGTAATGCAAGGAGCTATTTCCTACTAAGACTAAGGGCTCACATAGCCTTTGAGTGTTCACTTTGACTGGCAGCTGTGTTCCATGATTGCAGGAGAGCAACCTGCCACCTCCGGACATGGCCTTTTACTACAGATACCCACAACTGCACTTGGGATTGTATACTCAGTCAGGATCCTTTGCACTTGCATTACTAAAGTTGCACCCTCGCTGTCTGCAGAGAGTTCTTTGTGGAAAATGGAGCAGCTACAGACCTCTGAACTGAAGATGAATGCTCAGATGCTCTTTTGTTCAAGGAATCTTGGCTCCTCCTCCACCAAACCCCATTTTTTAATTATTGAGGCTGCAATTCTGCTGTACACAATGCTGTGGAAGCCTTGCCACATTATTGCACTGTGGCAAATTCTGGAAACCAGTCTTTCAGCTTTTTTTTTTTTTAACCCCTCCAGGGCCCTCCATGTGAGATAACCGCTTTCAAGCTAGAGTAGTACAGTACTTTCAAACTGAAATGATGCTGTTTTAAAAACATTAAGGAAAGAAGAGAAGAGAATGTTGTGGTTGTTTTGTTATGATGAATGTATACATAAGTTTACTTGCTTTAAATTTTTGTTTTGGCTGTTGTTAATTCTTTTGTTCTAGTTTTTCCTTCATCTCTCTCTCTCTTTTGGTCTTTTTCTTTAAAAAAAATCCTTGTTCCTTCTTTTCTTCCTTCTTCTTCTTTTACTTTCTTTCTGTTCTAAATTTTCCAAAGAAATAAAAGAGAAATGACAGGACGATGTGTTGTAAATATCCAATCTGTCTTCCTTTGGTAACTTTTCAATTTCTATAATGAATAACCAAAGGGAAAGTGCATGATCTCCCCAGGCCCCTCTAAAAGACCTGGAGCACATCTGCTTGTTCAGGGAATCAAGGCACAGTTGCCAATATTTATTGATGTTTTATTTTTTTTAAACAAGGAATTGGCAGAATAAACAAGGCATCTGGGGACTGTAGCTGCCAGAAGGGTTGTTCATAAACTCGGAATTTGGTAAATGGCTGTATCATAAATTTGCAAGGGCATCTTACTTAAGAATTCCTCAGTAGTCAGCAAAACAAGGCTAGTGAGCAAGTCCAGAACAATTCCAATACAGGTGAGTCCACACTTCACACACACACACACACACACACACAGAGAGAGAGAGAGAGAGAGAGAGAGAGAGAGAGAGAGAGAGAGAGAGAGAGAGAGAGAGATGACTGTCTCTTATGGTGAAATGGGGTGTCAAGAATTCCCAGCCCATGTTTAACATATGGCCCAAATGACAAATAATCAGTGGGGGATGGGTGGGATTATTTTTCCTAGCCAAGATTAAGCACCACCATTCTTTTGCCTTTCAAACAGTGCTTAGTTCATCAGTTTTCATCGGTTATTGTCAATAATAAAACTTTAAAGCCTGTAAGGGAATTTCTATATGCTCCAACCAAGTTGCAGACAGTTTCTCTGTAATCAGCTAGTCTGAAATGTCAATGTGTCTAATGAAGAATTTTATTACCTCTCAAGGGAAGCATGTAGAGAATATGGTGATGATTCTATGTAACTTTGTAGATATATCAGTAATCTCCTCTCTGTTTTAACAGGACACATGTCCAACATCTAATGAGCTACATGTGCATCACCCATAATTTGAATGAATTTTTATACAGCTTTTTCAGTCTTTCCCTTCTCCTATTTCAGGCCACACTCTCTCACACAAGGGTTGTCTGCCCCATATATAGTGTTTTCAGCATCATTGTTGCTAAGAATTGCCAGGCTGAATTCAAGTTTTGCCTCCTGTGCTGCTGTCTCTGCCATTTAGAAGGAGAAATGTTGGTGAGTGCATCTCTATGTCCTCTGCTAAGACTTCACCAATGAAGCTACATACTTAAATTCTCAGTCTCACAACTCAAGAAACAAGCACTAATCTTGATAACTCTGTGGCCAATCTCCTACCTGATGCTTTGGGTTGCAACATGTACACGGTTCATGTGCAACCATGACCTTGGCAGGGGGTACCTTCCCCTTCCCTGTTTAAAAATGGGTTGCCCTTGCTCATGCATCTGCCCACTTCATTGTCTATATTTGACTATTAATTGTTATGTCTGTAAAATATTATTACCCTGTTACAAATTGCTTGTTTTGCTGCTGTATGACTCAGATACAATTCTGGGCAAGGAAAGGCAGCTTTTCCCTTTACTTCCTGCATTTTGGTGTAGAGAGAGCAGAATATATACGCCAACTGAGAATGGCTAGGCTCTCTTAACTGGTCCTAGCCAGACATACTTCTGCTGTGCAGGGAAACCTGGTGATGAACTTGTGCATTACGGCCACCTGAGAAAGGAAAACGTGAAGAATGCCCAGCTTCTGTGGACATTCTGTGAAATGTGCAGAAGCTAACAAAGAAGCAGGCATCAACGTTTGGGTTGACTCTTGCCTGCAATATTGTATAAATGCTTGGGCTGTTTTATTAATAAAGAAGCCTGTAAGCCCAAGGTCCTTCAGTTTGGTGCCATATCCTCTCCTAGGAGCTTATTTGACTATTGAGCTGCATCCTGCAGTTTGGCTACTGAGTTCGGGCCTAAGCTTTCCATTCTGTTGAAACCTAGAGCCAAGTTACAGCTTGTATTTCTGTCTGGTTCTGATTCCCAACAGTTGCCAAAAATGGAGGGAGAGTCCCGTCCCCCCCGATCCTCCCATTATCTTAACAGTTGCCTTGCCATCATTGATCCGGGTCTTAATCCCACCAACCCCACTTCATTTTCTGCCTGCCCACCAAGTTGACACTCAAGAAGAAGAAGAAGAAGAAGACCATCCTTGGAGGGTGTTGAATAGAGATGGGCACGAAATGAAATTTTTGTTTCCGTTAGTCATTATTCGTTTTGTTACATAACGAAACGAATAACAAACATTGTGAAGAAATTGGAACGGACTGAACAGAACCATGAAAATTAGGTTCGTTACACTTCATTTTTCGTTAATGGCAACATGCAATGAAATGAGCTGTTTTAAATGTAAAAAAAAAAGCCCTGGACATCCATAAAAACACAGCGATAATTATTTATACTGTCTGATAATACCTACCGGGGGGGGGTCCTTAAAACATTTGTTTTTGTCTTCTCCCATCGTGATGTATTTTTCTTTTCCCTTTAAGGATGACAAAATGGATGTTGCCACTCCAGCCACAAAATGGAGGCAAGCCATGTGATGGGATCATGTAAATTCTTGTACAACTTCAACCAATAGCATGCCCAGGTTGCAGACTGGGCAGGTCTGGCGGCCACAGAGGGCATAAAAAGCTCTGGCAGCCCCCGTCCTCCATGCAGTCTCCGGTGGGAGTTAGGGTGGGATTGCTGTCTCTGCGACTCGTTATTTTCACCTTAGGCCAGCCAGGCAGGTGTGTATCTCTGTGTTCCTGCCGGCTGCAGCCTGGCTCTTAGGGGAGAGAAATAAGAGATTTCTCTCTAGCTTCAGTCCTGCAGCCTCCTTGTGTGCGTGTGTGCATACCTCTCAGTGAGTACCCTCCCCTGCCCCACAGTGCAGTCACTCTGCGGCTGCCTTGCACCCTGGGCAATGCCCGCCGCTGACTTTGCAGCTTCCTTGCATACCTAGTCTATACTGTGTCTCTGCCAGCATCAATTTTTTCTTAGTGTTTTCCCTCTGGTCTGGGGCGTTGGGGGACACCCGTGCATGGAAATGCTTTAAAAATCACACAAAAGGCGGGTAAAAACAAAAAATGAAAAGCGAATAAACAAAAACAATTTTTTTCAAAAAATTTTGAAAAATAAAAACAAACCGAAACAGACCCCCTCAACGAAAAATGAAAAACCAAAATGCCATTCTTTTGATTCATGCCGATCTCTAGTTTTGAAGATGCTGTTGGGGGGTCCTTCCTGGTCACCATTAAGATGACCAGAAGAGTTTCTGTGGTAAATTGGTATGCTTAAGGGTGCTGAAACGGGCCTGAATTTTATATGGGGATCTGCTCAAATCCTTCGCCCTTCCCTATATCATGAGATATAGACATCACATGTGTTGCAATAGTTTGTTCTTGAAAATCCTGCAGAGGTGTTGACAATTATTGTAAAAATATCCTGTCACTGTCCTAGAGCAGTCACATAAGGCAGCTGCTCTAGGACAGCTGCATTATGTGTAATCTTCCCCTCCGTACCTCATTGGCAGGTTATCAGCAGTCACTCGAGAGGCGACCTGGTCTAATTACACAGATTATTTACGAATGACTCAAAGAAGAGGCAGGATTAGCTATGCATTATTAGCTTAATGGCTATATGGTTCAAGAGGGCTTGCAGGACACTAGGTCTAACTCAGTGCTTAATGTAGAAAATCCACAGCAATGCAGAGAATCCTAGACTTCAGCTCAGGAAAGCAGCATGCTGCCTCTATATGAATAATTCATTTATTTGGAAAGAAACCAGGCATTTTTAAATATGAGAAAAGAAAAAGGATTGATTTCTTTATTCCCCGACTAATTAATTCTTCACTCTTAGAATATCAGATGTTGGGCTGGATCCAGCACAGCATCTGGATCCAACCCAACAGCTGGAATCAACAGGACCACAAGTTGATAATGATTAAGTCCCTTTTATATTAGTGACTGATAAGAATGACCACATTCCTATCTTAAATGTATGCTTCCATGTAAGGAAAGAGTCTTGCAGGTGGGACTACCAGAAAGTAGGATTATGGGGCTTTGTTGTCCAAAAACAAAAACAAAAAAAACAAAAAAGCAAGGCACATCCTCAGAAAAAAAGGAGCATATAGAGTCTTCTGAGTTTCTTGGAACAGGGACAGAGTAAAAATCTTGCCTGATTTCGGAAGCGAAGCAGGGTTGCCCCTAGTTAGTACTCGGATAGGAGACCACCAGGGAATACCAGGTGCTGTAGGCATCTGGAATAGGAACTGGCAAACCACTCCAGTATTCCTGTCAAGAAAACTCCATGGGCATGGGGTCCCGAAGAGTTGGTCATGACTGTAATGACGCAACACAGAGCAGGTATGATAACTGAGGTTTATCTTCCACCGAGGGCCTGAGTTGCAATGACTTGCACACGGATCACTGGTGTTTCCCCAAGCTTCCATGTTCCCCTTAACAAACTAGATCAGTGGTGCATCTCCTGCACTTACTATTCTATGCCTGTGCAACCATTCTGCCTGAATGAGAGCGGGCAAAGTTTTTGGAATGGAACAGCCCAATTTGTACAATTGCTTCTCTTTCATATAAGCAAGAAACCGAGCAGGTGAGGTCATTTTTGCCTGGGGACGATCTCATATTGTGGGTATCTGTCCTTGGATTCTCTTTGGAGGGGGGGTGGATGAGATATTGTTGGTGAGACAGAATTATTGGCACTGGCTCTCCACTTTTGATTTTTATATTCCATCAATGTATGTAGGGCCCACCATGATAGAGAGAGCCATTGTTCCTCAGAAGGACACTGGCGGATTTAAAGGTACTGTTGTTAGAATTATCAGCAAATTTATTTGCAACTCTTCTGGAAGTGGAGAATTGGCCAGCTGCTCACTGTTGCTCAGGGAACACTTGAGGGCACTTGCAATGCTTTCCTACACTTTATGGAGGATCCTTCTAAGTCCCCTTCTGGTAAAAAAATAGTCTTATCTTTTTTTATTTGATTTGCTTTTTATTTTACCTATATTTCATATAGAACCACAATTTTAAATTGTGCAGTACTCAGATATGATTATGAAAAGATTATAATTATCATATATAGGGCTGTGTGAGTAGCATCCCATCCTCTAAGATTTCAGAACCAAAACCGAATTGAAGAGATTCCATTTAAACATTAGGAAGAATTTCATGACGGTCAGAGCTTTTCGGCAGTGGAATATGCTGCCACGGAGGGTGGTGGAGTCTCCTTCTTTGTTGGTTTTTAAGCAGAGGCTGGATGGCCATCTGTCAGTGCTCCTGTGATGGAGGTTCCTGCATGGCCCTTGAGATCTCTTCCAACTCTATGATTCTATGATTCTATGAAAACCTACATCTAGGAGATGTGGACTTTTTATGTCAGAAGGGAAGCCTAGAACTGTTTCTGGACGAGCTGACTGTGAAATTGCAAGGAAGTAAGAAGAATGGGCTGGGTAAAACCCATAGTAATTGGTTGCAGTACTACAGTGTTTTCCCTGTAGTAACCTATTACTACAGCAAAAGGCAGGGGCAAGAGAGAGATTTAGCAGAAATCAGAAAGAAATGTGGGCAGAAAAAAATGCACCCAAGACTTAATTGGTGACTACCATTCTGCATGAGTTTCAATTCCTGCATGGCCCACCTACAGCGCACTTGAGAAACAAAGAGTTTACTTGGGCTGCTCACTGCTGTGCGAATTTGGGGAGGCTGATCCTGTGGGGAGTTTTCCCTTGCTGGGGGGAGGGCAATGTGTAGCCTGCATAATTAAAAACTGTAAACCGCTCAGAGTGTGCTTGAAGTGCTATGGGGCAGCATATATGCAGAACACTTTGCTTTTGCTTTTGCTTTTGCTTTTGCTCCCCACCCCCAACCAGGTCCCAGACCATTGCTTCCAGAGACCTGGGCCATAAGAAGGCTCAGACATCGCAGAACTGGCAATCAGTTCCTACCTCATCAAGAGAAGAAAACTACAATATTTTGGACACATAATGAACAATAATAAATGCCATCTACTGCAGGTTATCCTCCAAGGAAAAATAGATGGGAAATTTGGCCTGGGGCGTAGAAGAACATTAAGAACTTAAGCTGATGGTTCACAGTGAGCACAGCTGCTCTGTTTAGAATAGCTTTAGATAGAAACCAGTTCAGGCTACTGACCACCAACGTTCTACAATGACATGGCACCTGAAGAAAAATGTCTCAGGGGACTGAAGGGCACGCCACTGCCAGCTCTTTCCCTCATCTCCTCCCCCCTCCCAATTATAGCATGTGGTACAAGCACAACATATAAACTAAGAATAGCTTCACACTGAGTTAGTGAGACTGGGTGCCAGATGGGCTGGGTGGAGATGGATGCATAGCCATCAAACACAAAAATAAATCTTTCTTCTCCTCCAATATCTTTCACCCTGAGAGATGTCTCCAGCAAGACCAAATTCATTTAAAATAAATGTTAAAGACCTAACGAACCCTTAATGGCAATAACTTGGAAGCTACACAAGCCCGGCTAATAGCAGCGATTCCCCAGGTACGTTGTAATTGCAATAATATTGTTGCATTTCCATGTGTAGCACTGTGAACACTGCAGAACACAAATCAATACAATCTTTAGCCGGTATACAATTGTGTTTTTTTTTTTAATTGCACATGGAAGGGAAATTAGAAATGGGGTCTGACCAATTAATGAGGTGCCAATCAGGTGTCAGCGATATGTCTGCTTGTGCTCCTAGTTGCATGCCTGTCATGAGTTGAGCATACAACCAGCACTTCACTGATGAGCTACAACTGCTTCTGTGATATCCTTTCCACACATGGCAAAAAGCAAAAGGACAGTAGCCTTAGAAATTTTAATGTAAATCTGTTGACTTTCCTAGACTACTTCTGCATCCTATTGTGTACATGTACCACGAGCTGGAAACTGTTGCTCCAAGGCCTAGGCAGTGAGGCATACATATTTCCCACATGTATATCTATAGTTGTATCTATTTATACTCGACACACACAGAGACAGACACAGACACACAGACACAGACACAGACACACACACACACACACACACACACACACACACACACACATCCTTGCCACCCCAGCCTGTCAGATGTCTCCGGCATTCTGCAGATTTGTCTCATTAGTGGAAAATAGTGTCTACCACCGCATATGTTTGGCATCTGGATTCACCCACTGCACAGAGCATTTATGCGCTCATTCCTCAGCAAAAATAGGTTGGTAACATAAGGTGATGTGCTTATGTCTACACGCTTTAAGTGAAGAGGAAAATAGGCATCTGGGCTGTTTTAATTTGGAGCATTGGCTTGAAAGGTTTAATACAACAAGACAAATCAAGATTGACAGTGGAAGTTAACTTCATCCTAACATTTCATTTTAACATCAAGTAAAATGTCGAGTTATAGAAGGAATGAAACTGGAGATCAACATAGCAGTTAAGCCACACAACAAGCAGAATTGTTTTAATATCTCTCAATTGGAATTTTTAAATAGTGGCCATTTCTGTACATGCATCTAGATTTGTTTGTTCATTTGTTTGCTTCTTCATTTCCTGACAGACCAGGAAGTGGTGACGGTGGAAGTTGTGAGGTAGAGGCTAAGACTGGGAGCCACCTTTTTTCTTCTGGAATTTTCTGAACTGAGACTGTATTGCCACTGCAGCTTTCTCTGTCTCTGGTGCATCCATGTCTATATCAAAGTCTTCTTGAACCTTCTTTTGTTCATCTGCATGAAGAAAATAAAAGAAAACCCCACAATAATTTGATACAGATTTGAGAACATAATAAACAATTGAGACATGGTTCTAAATGTTAGGGTTTGCTCTTTTGGTGGGACTCCTCTTGTATTGGTCAGCCTGACAGGCTAATGTGGCTACAGAATACTGGATATGGCCACCCTTTAAATTGTTCACAATGTATGAGGGAAATGCCACGGTGAGGGCATTCTAGACAATTAAAAACTTAGCTAGACCCATCCCCCTGGTTCTGTTCAGATCTGCTGTCCCAAAAGACCCATTAATTCTTTCAGTTTGGTCAATATTATATTAACACTCCTTTTGTTTTTAACTTAAAAATGCAAAATTTGGGCAAATCTCTGAATTCCTATCTAACATGGCCATTGGGAGTTGTAGTTCAAATAAGAAACTTCCCCACATTCTGGACAGATTTGCTTGATGGAAGGTCTGTTCTCTGCTGTACAATAATTTTGCCTGCAAAGTCCAATCTAACCACACACTGACATGATTTTGAAAGAAGATACATATACTGCTCTCTGATACATTTTAGTGTTTTAATTTTTTTTAAAATTGTCAACATCATTTTTTTAGTCTGATGTTTCCTTCCTGTTAGCAGTAGGAGAGCTGAGGTTGAGTAAATAAGGAAATTTACTCCATGTAAATATAAAATCTTCCATGTACAATTACCATATATAAATGCTTACCCAGCCTCCATACTAACATCTATAGCTGTGCTTTAAAATACAAGATTCACCATTGTTGGAGAACTAATATGCTATGGCAAACATTCAATTGTGCTTTTTAAAATATATATTATTGTGATTGCCTTTGCGTGACAAATTCTTAGAAAGGGGATAAAGCCATCATCTCATGCATACCACTCCATGCAAGGAAATGCACTAGCAGAGAAATCCTACAGTAGTGATGCTGCACTTTGTGGTCCCAATATGGCCCTTTGCTGACCATAGCATATATATTGGGACCACAAAGCACAGCAGCCAGAATAGAATCAAGGAGCATGAAAGACACTACAGATTAAAACAACCTGAAAAATCAGCAGTAGCTGAACACACCCTGAAACAAACTGGACACAGAGGTACTGGACATCACTACCAATCACTATGTCAGACTACATAAAGGAAACCATTGAAATCCATAAACATAAGCACAGTTCCTACAAAAAAAAATGAAAGTCTAAAAATTAACAAAGCAGTGTGACGTGGCAGCCAGGAAAGCCAATGTGATTCTTGGTTGCATCAACAGATCCATAATGTCTAGATCAAGGGAAGTGATAGTACCACTTCTATTCTGCTCTGGTCAGACCCCACCTGAGTACTGTGTCCAGTTCAGTGCACCTCAATTTAAAAAGGATGATGACAACCTTGAGCAGGTACAGAGGAGGGCGATGAAGATTGTTGAAGGTCTGAAAGAAATGTCTTACGAGGAATGGCTTAGGGAGCTGGGAATGTTTAGCCTTTCAAAAAGAAGGCTGAGAAGGGATATGACTGCTATGTTTAAATATCTGAAAGGATGTCATATCAAAGAGGGGGCGGGCTTGTTTTCCATGGCTTCAGAGACTAGGACTCGGGGCAATGATTTCAAACTGCAGGAAAAGAGATTCCATTTGAACATTAGGATGAACTTCATGACAGTTATAGCTGTTCAGGAGTGGAATGTGCTGCCACAGAGGGTGGTGGAGTTTCCTTCTTTGGAGGTTTTTAAGCAGAGGCTGAATGGCCATCTGTCGGAAATACAGTACTTTGATAGGGATTCCTGCATGGCAGGGGGTTGGACTGGATGGCCCTTGCGGTCTCTTCCAACTCTATGATTCTATGATTCTATGACTTCCAGTAGTAAAAGCTGTAGAGTTCAAAAGGTCAAAGCTCAATGATTTCCCACACAGCCACAAAGGTGATCAGTTCACAGAACAGAACAGCTGATGACACCCATCTAGTTTTGTTGCTACCCCTGATTGCATTGAAACGTCTTAATCCCTTCATCACAATATAATGACTAACACCTTGCATAGGACAAGTTTCCTCAACTTAAAAAAAAAAAAAAACGGTCTCACTCACTTTATAACCCAGAGCACAGACAGAACTCCGAGTTCCCTGAGCTCCTTGCCCTCTGAAGATGCCAGTCACAGAGTCTGGCGCAATGTCAGGAAGAAAAACTTCCAGAACACGGCCAAACAGCCTGAAAAACTCACAACAAACAAACAAATAAATAATAGAAGAAATTTCTTCCAAATGACCACTCACAAAACAAAATGCAGAAAGAGTCGAGATGATGTTAGAATGAAAATTCTTTCCCTCTTACGGGAACCTGGCTTCTAATAATGTATTAACAGGAATGTTTAGTTTAGCCCCCTCATCACTGATAATGATGGGGGAGGGGAGCTACATGATTTGGAAATGAGAAACAGATCCACCAAATATTCATATGCACAGCATTCTGTGGGATAGCTTTTAGGACAGCAAAACAAAACACATTGAAATTTACCCCATGGGTTTCAGGCAAGAATAATCTGCTACAGTTGTGAAAAATTCCTTTTGCTAGCACACGCACAGCAGAAATGCTTATTTTTCTCTAACTAGCAAGGTACAAGATAAAGTAACATGTTAATTTGGGGGGGGGGAGTAATGTTGTCTTATTCCATGTACCTGATTGGATAGCTCAGTGAATCAGAGCATCCATCTGCATGTAGGAGAAATGCCAGCTCATGTGACTGTGAGCAAAACCACCCGGTCTCAGAATAGCTGAGAAGAAGGGGATAATGGTAAACCACTTCTGAGCCCTCTGTACTGATGGCACTCTGCAAAGAGCCTCCATCAGGTCAGAAGCAACTTGATGGAACATAATTATTACTAATAACACACTGCATTTTAAAGTTACCTTTCCAGTCTCTGTCATTCCCCAGTGCTGTGGATTCAGTCAGCATTGGTGCTCCCCATAGCTCCGAGCTACCAAATGTAAAAAGAGATGAAATGCTTCCCTCACTATTCTGTGCATGCTTATTCAGAGGGCAAAATGCCACTCTGTTCAGATAATGGTAATCTAATATTGAAAGTATTATTAAGAAAGCACAACAAAGAATGTTTTTTCTGTGTCAACTTAGGAAGTTCAAACTGCCAAAAGAACTGTTGATTCAATTCTATAGAGGTGCTATTGAATCTATTATGTGTTCCTCTATAACTGTCTGGTTTAGTTCTGTGACTAAGCATGACAGATATAAACTTCAAAGGATACTTGGAACTGCAGAAAAAATTATTGCTACTAATCTGCCATCTATTGTGGAATTGTATACCACACGAGCTAAAAAGAGGGCAATAAAAATATATACAGATTCCACACATCCTGGACATAACCTGTTTCAATTGTTACCCTCAGAGCGACGTTTTAGGGCATTGCATACTAGGACAACTAGATATAAAGATAGTTTCTTTCCAAGTGCTATCAAACTGTTGAATAATTAATTTTACTTCTCTTCTTCCTTTTAAAAAACAGGTTATATTGTATTGTTGTACTGTGTTTTTATTGTTGACTATCTGATTCTTATATTTCCTTTTATATGGAGAGCATATTTTACAAAACAAATTCTGGGTGTGTCCAACCACACTTGGCCAATAAAAGTATTCTGATAATGGTGCATAGCTCTGCATCCCCATGTACTGTAGAATCAGCTGCATCAAATTCATGTCATTTATGTCTGAGTGAATGCAGCTCAAACTGCACTGTGATCATTCTTGCTGGCCTAGTGGCCTACAAATGTGACACTAAGCTGTAGCCTCCATTACATCTGCCCATGTTCCAGAACTTCATTTCTCCCCCATTATATTCTAAGCCATATGGACACTTTGTTGACACTGTCTGTCTGTCTGTCTGTCTGTCTGTCTCTCTCTCTCTCTCTCTCTCTCTCTCTCTCTCCCTCCCCCCCTCTCTCTGACAGTCTCCTCTCTTACAAATAGATAAAATTATCCTCTAAGGACGAATGGTGAATCTTCACAGACATAAAGAACTTTCATTGTGCAGGAGAATGATACACCCATCCTAATAAACAATTTTGCATGCTTGGAGAGCATATAGTTTATATTCACTAGGAAATAGATCTGTTTCTGTGCAATGATCACAACATTCCAACCATACTACAGGGTAGGATGCTTAAAGTCACACCTCCCAGCTAACTTTAACTCAGCTCATAGAAGTAGACTCAGTGCAGATACCTGCCATGGATTTTTTAGACCCCGGCCTGCAATTCTTCTCCACTATCCATGAAGGGGTGCTGAAGAAGTGATTATCCTCACAAAAGCTTGCAATTTGTATGGTTTTTAAAAGTGCTTCACTAAAGACACTTCCCTCCCTACTCCTGTATTCGAGCAATTAATCAGTGATGGAATGTTGGGTATAAGCCATCCCAAGTCAACCATTTTGCTGAAGCCCTCTTTGTTTCAATCAGAGTTTTCACCAGGTGTGTCATTCTCTCAGTGATATCAGTGTAACATTGGAGGCTTGACTACAACTGGATTGGGGAATTTTTCAACTATCTAGCTAATCCCACCTCCCACTGCAGGAATACTCAGATAATATTCATAAAAGCTCTTTGGAAAATGCAGCACTAACATGAACAGCTTCTTTCCTCCATTTTGTTAAGCTCATGAGGACTTTGAGGCACCACCTGATAATCTCCAAGAAATTTTGTGACAGAAAATATATGTTTTGGACTTGGCATTTGTTCTCTTCTGTGCATAGTGGTACTTCCAACTGGTCCAGAGTGCATAAAAGGCTTAAGTTCAATTGGCAACCCCCATTCCTTCCCACAAACTTCCTCTCCTGATTAGATCTTTGTGCAAAGAATTTCAAGAAATGTACCTGATAGATTCTTTTGCAAAGACGACAGAGCCATGTCCTTTAGTAAAGGGAACTGATGGCCAGAATAGATATGCAACTGTTGGTCTCATGCAGGGTTATTTGAAGGGGCAAGTGAATTGATTACACTTTCGTGATTAAACTATGAATGAACTCCTCAGAAGGAAATGACTAGTGGTAGAAAAATTAAGTTTCCTTTACCATGACCTTACTTGGACAATGTACTATACCTTTCTCATAATAATGTGCAGAACTGAATTTCAGTGTGCAGTGCATTTTGGTTGCTCAGTTTGCGAGGTTTACAGTGTTATTTCAGCTCAAGACTTTGAAGTGTCTGATTAATCTTTTCTTCCTAATTATGGCAATAAGAAAGCAGAAATATGACTGGGTATAAAAGCACATGTGTGTGCATGTGTGCATGTGTGCGTGCACGCACACACACACACTCACTCTCTCTCAAACACACACACACACACACAGGGTTAGAGAACATATTTTCATAAATATGGAAAATAAAATAGTCATAAGATCAATGTATAATATCAGATATTAAAGCAATCCACTGCCTACTATAGGCATATTGATATTTTCCTCCTGAACAGCTATTACAGTGACAAATACTTAGCTTTTAAAATGCTAATGCAGAGCTGTTTAACTGGCGATTCATTGCTACTTTGTGATGATTTCAGAGACTGCCGTATTGTCAGAACCCAGAGTTTTAAGGCTGGATTTCACCATGACTTGGAGTGGGAATGAGGAATAATGAGCAGTAATAATCGCCCAAGACCCAGTGTCCCCCCAGTAAAGTAAAGAACATATCTATGGGACTTCAAAGACCCCTGTATTCATAAGAGGACATATCAGACAAGGAACCAAGACTGACTGGTGTAGGCAAGATGGCTTACATTTAAGGAATGTAAAGTAAACAGATCAGACAGAAGACCAAGATAAGAGAGGGTACAATTGCAGGAGTCTTCAGGAAACTTCAAATCACATAAATGATCTGCAAGACCAAAAAGAGTTGATACACTGCTTCCACCTTCAAGATGAGAGGCAGTGATGACAGTTTCAGAGTATTACTCTGTACCCGGATAATTCAATTAACTGCTAATGATAGGCTAGGCTATGCTGCTTTGTATCTTATTTGAGGGTGACACCCTACAGATGGCTCTAATCACAATGACATACTTCAACCATCCATAAGGTCTTTTAACAGGAGTAATTAAATGCCTAATTGTATATTAAATAGATAATTACCAGTGAAGGGTGTCAGAGAGGGTACTTTGCAGGCCTTTAAACCTTGCAGTCTTCTTTTATCTCACCTTATATTAAGGCCATTTACCAAGAAATGATATTGCTAAGGTCCTTTTGAAAGGAATGGAAATTATACAGAATCATTCTTGTTTAGTTTGGATTGTACAAAATACTAAAATTTTAATATGAATAGGAAGAAAACCCCCACTAACTCTGATTAATTATCTTTTATTTTCCCCAAGATAGGTAACAATTTGGAGTCTACCATGGTGAACAATAGCTACAGGATCTGAATTGCTGTTACACCACGGAACCAAGCCAATATGTATGTTTCGTAGGGAGAAATCTAAATTGACAAAATGCAATCCTTTTTCTGTACTTTTTCAGAGAACCTGAGAAATTTGTTTGATGGGTGAGGTACTGTCCTCACTCTGATCTGACTTTGTGATGTCATCAGGTAGCTCAGTCTGACTGGCTTCGTGACACTGTCAAGTAACCAAGCATGACTGCACAATGGCATAGTATCCTTACTGGCCTGGAACCAGTGGAGTGTAGAGAAAGGAACTGGGCAATGTGCTGAAGCAGATGATTAAGGGCAGAAGCTTCTGAGAACAAGCAGTGAATAATGTATGAAAAGGCAAGCAGCAGCAGTTGTGCTCCTTCCCAGCTCCCCAATTTCATTTCTTTTATTTCATCTTGTGCATAGACCACCAGCTGCTCAGTTGCCAAAGGCTGCCCAAAGTAAATGTTCTTTGTTTGTTGGTGGAAGGACAGTAGCAGGGATGGGAGTAAGCCCAGCTTACCATGGAAGGGAATTCCATAGCCTGGGAAGAGCATGGAAAAGCCCTCTCTGATGTGCTTCAAGGATGGTGAAACTGAGAAAAGGCCTTCGCCTGCAGATTTTAAAAACCTGTGAGGGGTCACATAGGTAAATGCAGTTCTCCAGAGAGCCTGGACTCATCTCAAATGGCATGGATATGTCATAACCAGCACTTTGAACTGTGACATGACATAGACCAGAATTGAGTAGAGCAGCTGTAACTGGGGAGTAGAGATGGGCACGACTCAAAAAAAATTGTGTTTCGCTTGTCGTTTGTTGTTTAGGGGGTCGGTTTCAGTTTGTTTTTCGTGAATTTTTGCCAAAAAATGAAAAATTGCTCATTTCATTAGCATTCATTACAGTTCCATGTATTTACCGCAACGAAAACAAAACACACGACAAAATTTCTGGTGTTTCGGTTCATTTCATTTCATTTTGGAGACAAAATTCGTTTTTCGTTTTGTTACGTAACAAATGAAAAAATGAAAACAAAAACGAAAAATTGCTCGTTTTGTGCCCATCTCTACTGGGGAGTTATTTGCTGTTGTGTATAAGGGGAACCTTATCAACAGTCTGGCTGCAGCACGTTCGATCACCAACACTCGTCAGTATTTTTAGAAGGTCAGTGGTTATTGAGCTTGGCTCAGTGTGATTTGTTCCGTGTCAAAGCAATGTCTCAGAAATATGCCAACCGCATTGGCCTAATTTGATATCACACTGTGGTGTTTCTTTAAAATGCATCTTTAGATGGCACTTTTTAAATTAAGTGAATGTATGTCTTATTGAGAAAGAAAGGACGTTAGTAAATTAACAGTGTTAAACATTGATTTCTCTATTTCCCCCAGAAATTAATATTTGATGGACTCCAATGAGGTTGTCTTTATGGAAAAACAGAAGCATTCTCTTGGATGAGCATCCTTCTAAGTTTCTGTTTCCAGGACAACCTCCAAACCTGAAGGTTTCATTGTATTGTCACTCAACTTGTTCCCCAAGTGATATTTGTTGTGTAATGAGATTAAAGCTATCCATGCAAAGAGGGAGGCATTAACATGTTGTGTAGAACTCCAGTAATTACATTTTTTTCCTTTTTCATTGCAAAGGAGAAGAAAATCCATAAAAGAAGATGAATGACCTTAAAAAGCCACTAATAAAAACTTAAAAAAAACATTGAAAGCTTACGTGGCCAAATTCCACTTCTTTAAGGCAAATGCCAAAAGTCCAAACATGGTAAGGTGTGCTTTCACACCCCAGTCTTTCATTTCAAACCCAATCCTTGGCTTCAGATGAAACTTTACAACAACCCTGCTACTTCCTGCCCCATTGTAGACAGCTGTACCTGGCAAAAATCATCTTCCAAGAACTTTACATCTAAGATAAACCTCCTAGCAAACAACATCTTTTGCAATGTTTGGACTTTTGGCACTTGCCTTGAAGTGGAATTTGTCCACAAAAGCTTGCAGTGGTTTTTTTTTTATTAGTGGCCTATAACGGTATTGCCTATAGCCTAGTCTTGCAATCGAATTTTGTAATGGCAAGACAGCTCCCCCTTTTTATTTCAACATAAAAGGAAAGATACAGCTGGCCTTATTTGTTTCTGATTGCTTGCATCCAACTTCAGTGATCCATTCAACACATATTTACAAGCTATGCTCCTTCCAAAGATGGAACACATCTCTTTGTCATACCATGTGCTTTTCTGAACTCCTTATCTTGCATTTCATTATGCTTTGCAAGTCTGATAGCTGAGACACACATCTATGATGAGGTCTCATCTTTGGAGGGGATATGTGTCAACAATGAGACATATGTTTTTTTCCTTAATGTCTTGCTGGATTCTAAGACAAACCTATTTGGGCAACTGCTACCCTTTCTGCTCATTTAAACAAATTCTTAAAACTTTTCTTGACCTATTTTGGTAATGGGATGTCCCTGTATTTAATCCCCCATCAGACACATTACTCTCACCCTACAGTCTACTACTTTATGAAGCCAAAACAAAGGATGAAGTTTGGACATTAAATTCACCAAGTGTATAGTAAGTGAGGTCCTGCCCTGTGTCTGTAGAAAGAGAAGGGTAAAAGGATGCATTAAACAGGAGGGAAGTTTAAATGCATTCCATTGGTATTAATATTGAAAGATCTGCAGGGTAAAAATGTTTTATTTAATCTTAGAAAATGCTTTTAGTTAGCCATAAATCAAGACTGATTAGCATTTTAAAAGGTGCTTTTCCCCCCATGGATCAAATCCAACACCCATTAAAGAAAACAGAGCACCCCCCTATAAAACAATGCTATTTCAAAAGCAATAGTGAGAAACCTGGAACGTACATTAACAAAAATCAACCAGGAAGTACTGGAGCAGCTGCTGTGGGCAGATTTGCTTCCACTAAGGATTGGCATTGGCCATTGTGTCATTCGGGCATTTAACATAGAGAGTTTACAAATGAACATAATCCTCCTCATTGTAGGTACTACGCACACTGCCAGAGTGTAGAATGATGTGATGGTTGGTACTACATACCACAACTATGCTCTTGAGTACGTCCCTGTTAAAACCTTGGTCTTGTTAAGAGCAATTACACACATTTCTGAATTGCAGCATTGGAAGTATGAGGGGCCCAAACCAAAACAAGAAATTACTCCGAGGTGAGCAAGCTACCCTAACCATAATGTATACTTCATCCATAAGGCAGCACCCCTTTCCATACTTGTTCAGAAAAATATTTATTATGAGGCACCAGCTCCTGGAGATCCTAGATAACATGAATCCCAATGAATTTTGTACTGTTGCACAGAGCATAGCTAAATGTTATTGTATAGGGGCAGGGAATGATACCTGTGGATGTGCTTACTGGAGACTATTCAGCAAAAACAAAACAAAACATAAAAAAATACATTGTGGCATCTTAAAGACTGCTGTATGCAAGACAAGGCTATAAGTAGAGTATGCATGTCCAAAGTTTGGCCCTCCAGATGTTTTGGACCACAACTCCCACAGTCCTTTGACATTGGCAATCTAAGCTTAGAATTCTGGGAGCTGTGGTCCAAAACATCAGGAGGGCCAAAGTTCGGACATGCCTGCATAAGTGATATCTAGTAAAAACATAAAAAATCATTGCAAGCTTTCATGGGCAATACCCACTTTTTCAAACCATGTAAAAGTCCAAACATGGCAAATGATGTGATTTGTCAGATGATTCTTAGATGAAAAGTTCATGGCAAGATGATTTTCACTGTCACTGTCCACTGAAGCAGCAGGGTTGTTGTTAAAGCTGCATCTGAAGTCAAGGATTGGGATTCACGCCCCAGCCCTTCAAAGAAAGGGGCATAGGCCATGCACACCCAACCCCAACTCCTCTCCATTTAGCTCTTCTTTGACATACAAGTCTCTGTTTGGCCAGAGGTGGTGGTGGTGGGAGGTTGATGCAGAAAGCCCATGTCTTCCATTTCAGGATTGGGGTAAAATTTAGTAAAGCCACTAAGTATAGCCAATTGGTACCAGATTAAAGAAAAAGGAATATAACCTATTGGCTGCAGTCCTCCTCTGCTGCTGTTGAGAGTCCATTTGCCTTCTTCTTGGTACTTGGCAGTGTGTGGCGCTTTCTTGGTATCCTCTTTTCATTTTTTTTAAATCAAATTTGAACTTTTGGTCCATGCTTTGAAAAAGTGGGTACTGGCCACAAAAGCTTGAAATGAGTTTTTACTTTTTATTTATTAGTGGCCTAAAATTATATCACTTATAGCCTTGTTCTTACATTTGTGTTTCTGTAATGGCCACATGGCTCTGCCTTTGTATTTTAGTCTGAGCTTCCTCAGATTTTTTTTCCCTTCTGTTTTTGCCAGATATGCTAGGATAAACTAACATGGTCATTTCTTCTAAAACTACAACTATGAAATTTACTAGACTACTCCAAATGCTATTCATTATAATGAATACAAATGTATAATTTGATTAGCAGAGTCTTCCAAATCTTGAATTTCTCTTCCTATTTCCACTTCAACATAAGAACATAAGAACATAAGAAGAGCCGTGCTGGATCAGGCCAAAGGCCCATCCAGTCCAGCTTCCAGTATCTCACAGTGGCCCCACCAAATGTGTCTGGGAGAACATGAGACTAGATATCTGTCTACTGCATCTGGCTCTTGAAGTACCCTGGTTTTAAGCCTGGAGATTACATATCTCCATCATGGTTTGTAACCTGTAATGGACTTTTCCTCCAGGAATCTGTCCAATCCCCTTTTGAAGGCATCCAAGTCAGATGTCCTCACCACATCCTGTGGCAGGGAGTTCCACAGACTAACAATGCACTGGGGAAAAATATTTTCTTTTGTCTGTTCTCACTCTTCCAACCCTCATTTTGAGTGGATGTCCCCTAGTTCTGTTATTTTGTGAGAGGGAGAAGAGTGTCACTGTATCCACTTGACTCATGTCCTGCATTATTTTATACGTCTCAATCATATCCCCCCTCAGGTATCTTTTTTCCAGACTAAAGAGCCTTTCCTCATAAAGGAGGTCCACCAGCCCAGTAATCATTTTAGTCGCTCTCTTTTGCACTGCTTCCAGTTCCACAATGTCTTTTTTGAGATGCAGTGCCCAGAATTGTACACAATACTTCAGATGCGGCCTTACTATCATTTTGTACAATGCCATTCCCCCCCCCCCCACTGCAGCTTTTAATTCCGTAGACAAACTACCACATTCCATTATTCTCCCAGTGCTAATACATACTATGTCATCACTTTGTGTTTCTCTACCCTCTCCAACCTCGTTCCATGGGGATGAGGTGTTCTGAACCGGAGGCCACTTAGCTCATGTCGGCTTTCCCCCAGTTATCAGTTTAAAAGCTTCTCTGCAGCCTTTTTTATGTTGTGTGCCATCAATCTAGTCCCATCATGGTTCAAGTGCAACCCATCCCTCCTGGACAGGTTTGGCTTGTCCCAAAATGTTCTTCAGTTCCTGACAAATCTGAAGCTGTCCTCTCAACATCATAGCCTCATCCATGCCTTGAGACTTCTGAGCTCTGCCTGCCTGGTAGGTCCTGCATGAGGAACAGGCAGCACTTCTGAAAATGCTATCTTGGAAGTCCGGGACTTCAGTCTTCTTCCTAACAACCTGAATTTGGCTTCCATGACTGACAGCTTTGCCTTCCCACCATCATTGGTACCAACGTGTACCATGATGACTGGCTCCTTCCCAGTTCTTTCTAACAAACTATCTAGATGTCTGGTTATGTCTGCAACCTTTGCACCTGGCAGGCAAGTCACCATACGGTTAACATGCGCATCACAAATCCATCCCTCTGTATTTCTAATTATTGAATCACCTTGTACAAGGAGTCTCTCTCCTGCAGCCTGTTCATCTGCCTATTCCTCAGCTATATTAAGGGAGAGGTCAGTCTGTTCCTGTTGCTTGTTTTCCTGTATCTCATCAAGTGATGAGGGAGAGATCCTCAGGTGGAAACAGTTGTTCCTCTGTGCATTCCTCATGAGGTGTGATGAGGGAAAGAGCCTCAAATTGATTTTGTAATTTCAAACTCTCAGTGATCCCTTGCCTTTCTACTTCTTCAAGTCACATTCCTTCTTGCATCTACAGTAACCCCCGCCTATCACGGGGGTTAGGGACCCACCCAACCTGTGATGACTGAAAATCCGTGGCGGATGTGGGTCGGGTTGGGTGGCGCCTGGGGGCAGGGGCGGGGGGAGATCAGATCCCCCATGGCGCTCGCTCAGGCTGCTCCAAAACTTATTGGAGCAGTGTGGGGCAATGGCATTGAGGGATCTGATCCCCCACCGCCACCCGCCCGCACTGCCCTGAGCCTTGTCAGAGCAGTGCAGGCAGGCAGCATTGGGGGATCTGATCCTTGCTGCCACCCGCCCGTACTGCCCCAAGACTTCTCGGAGCAGCACGGGTGAGTGGTGGGGGAGTGGTGGCGGGGGATCTGATACCCTAACCCTGCTTGCCCACTCTGCTTCAAGACTTCTGGGAGCAAGCCGGGTGAGCTGCATTGGAGGATCTGATCCACCACTGAGCTGGAGCCTGGGGCTTGGGGAAGGAAGAAAAAAGTTTTAAAAGCTTGGGCTTTTAAACCTCTCCCCCCTTCCCCACACCCTGGGTTCCAGCTCATTGGTGCTGGGGTGGGGAAATAAAGGTTTTTCTCCCCCAACCCAGCACTAATCAGCTGGAGCCCAGGCAGGTACTGTGATCCTGCAATATAGTGGGACCGCAGTACCTGAACCATGAAATGGTGGGGGGTTACTGTACCTCCTGAGTTGGTGAAGTGACTTCTTCCTCAGAACTTTGACCTGTCTTTGTTCAGGATAGTCTGCTCCGCTCTATCCAAGAATAGCTCAAGCTCTATAATTTGTTGCTGGTTAGATATGCGGGCCTCCAGCTGCTGGACCTTCTCTTCCGGTAGTGCAACCAGCTTGCACTTGCTGCAAGTGTAATCCTCCATGTGCTTTGGCAAGATGACAAACATGGCATAAGTGTTGCAGGTAACTACAGCCCTCAGACTCCATTTTAATGAGTGCAGTATTCTGGGCCTCAAAATTTTACACTTTTGCTACCTTTCTATCTCTTAAGAATATTTTCTTCCTTTGTGGTTTATATGAAATGATGGCACACAGGCCTCTAAAGCAGCTCTAGTCCAACTTCTAGCAGCCCAGAAACTTACCAGCACTCACTTCTTTCTGTTTGTTTGTCTCTCTCAGCAGCAGCTCTGCTTGGGATCACACCCAGGCTCAAAATTTATCATATTGAAGAACAAATTGCCATAAGCATAAAACTTTAAAAAAATATTATGTTGCATCCTGGTAATTTCTGAAAAATGAAGAAATCCAAAACATGGGTTTCCACTAATCTTGGGGGGTGGGGTGACTCCCATTCTTATTACTTTGGTCATTGTTGGCAAAAGAGTTACATCTGAACATTCTTTTCAAGTTTTGTTCTTGTAGTGTTGCTATTAGTACTTATTCGCTGCAATTGCCAATCTATTGACTACACAAAGTTAATATTCTTCTCCCTCCCCTTGGAATCTATACTTATTGTATTTCCATCTGATAGCCACAATGATCACAATAAAGTTTCCAATACAGGAAAAAGTAAATTTAATACACTTCTCCCATATGGCAGCAACCCCTTCCATACTTACTCAGAAAAATCTTTATTGTGAGGCACAAGAGGGACACCAACAACAATTAGGTTCTTTTGAAAGACCAGCACATGAATCAAAAGAGGCACTGTGTCCTTCTTTGTGCTTGCTCATTAGTTATTGAGAGCTGCTATATGCCTTGGCCAAAGGTAGAAGTCAATACTAGAGCTCTGTGGGATTTCTTCTGCCTGCCGTTTTATCTATATTTATTGAGTCCATGCTGATAGTATAGGATAATGTAATTTTCCAAGCTCTTTTAAGCAGCTGACATTCATGAGCAAGGTCAGGCACTGTACCAAAGGCTCCACCACGTAGCACTCCTTTCAGCTGAAATTTAAAATATAGTAAGACTATGCCAAACATTCTACAAGTTCACTTTTTCAGCAGCAAAGTATCAGATTTGGAGGGTGGTGGAAAACCCAACCCAATTCTGGATTTTTCAAGGTTGCTACTCTTCATTATTAGATTTCCTACCTTCCACTGCTACTTTTGTCCCCAAGTAATCAGAAGCACACAGCTCAATTAAGCCCCTATAACAGTGATGGCGAACCTATGGCACGGGTGTCAAAGGTGGCACTCTGAGCCCTTTCTGTGGGCACCCGACATCACCCCTTCATAGCCACCTGTATACAGGTTAAATTACTGTATTGACACTTTGCAAAAAAAAAATAGTGGGTTTTGAATTGCAGTTTGGGCAGTCAGTCTCTAAAAGGTTCGCCATCACTGCCCTATAAAGTGAGGGATATGTTTTCTGGAAAATGTTTTATATCACCCCATATGAGGCTGAATTTAAAAAAAGAAATAGGAAGGCTTAGAGCCTCTAACAGAACAATAGTTTTGAGACAGCAGAAGCATTTCCAACATAGTCCCAGGATCTGCCCATTTCTGGTGGGGTCCATTATTACTCTGGAAATAAGCAAGAGTTTTCTCATACAGGCAAGCTGTTTATGTCCTCTTACCTCTGCCCAGGAGACATTGAGGACTAGACATGGGCACGACTTGGCGAAATTCTTGTTTCCGTTTCCGTTCCTCGTTTCCGTTACGCAATGGAAACGGTAACGACGATTAAGCCGTCAGAACTCGAACTCGAACCGATAAAAGAAAAATTGGGTCTGATTTGTTGTTGTCATTCATGGCATCGCGGCGATCACGTGATGCCAAGCGGCGCAGAAAGAAAGTTAAAAAAAACGATTCCCAGCCAAAAAAGCAGGCGAAAATATGTCTGTCTGAGTGAGGGCACCTACCAGAGGGGTGGTTTCTGGGAGGGGGGGTCCCCGGCCTCCCCCCTCTCCTGTCCTGGGCTGCTCTGGTGGGGGGCATCCTTGTCGTCTTGCCATGCCATGCGGTGCGGGGGGGTCCAAAATGGTGACCGCAATATTTTTTTTGAAATCGTCGTCCAAAAACCCACCAAAGCACCACACAGAAACATGCGAAAATTAGGTATTTTAACTGCCTGAATTTTTACAGTAGCAGCAGTGGGTTTTTCTTGCAACAAAACATCTCAATTTATTTTATTTTATTTTATTTTATTTTATTTTATTTTATTTTATTTTATTTT
>JAHTLZ010000021.1:1571431-1587644 GCA_023846285.1 Phrynocephalus versicolor
TTATTTTATTTTATTTTATTTTATTTTATTTTATTTTATTTTATTTTTACACCTGCGCACGCGCAATGATGGTCTGGCCATGGGATGGGACCATGCAAATTTTTGGAGCCATTCCACCAATTGCATGGCCACTTGGCCAGGCTTTGACTGAGACTTCTGGGATGTGCCAGTCTGGCATAAAAGCCCACCAACCCTAAGCCTAAGCCTAAGCCTAAGCCTAACCCATACGCCAGTACACTCTCCTTCTTAGTGGGTCAGAGGCACCCAGAGGTGCAGCCCACTAACTCACCCTAACCTTACCCGTAACCCTAAGCCTAGTCCTCACCCTAACCCCAACCCTAAGGCAGATCTGTACTCGCATTGCACTATACGCAAGTACACTTCCCTTCTTAGTGAGCCATAGGGTGCCCAGCAGAGAGGCGTTCCTCTCTCACCTCGCTCACCAGTCCAAGTTCCAAAACCTGTACGCCAGTATGCTGTCCTTCTTAGTGAGTCAGAGTAGAGGCACCCAAAAGAGAGGTGCCTCTACCAGTGCCACTTGGTACGCAATGGCTACATGGTCATGTACCCTTCCTTTTCCCTTGGTAGCGGGCCAGAGGAGGCACCCACCCCAGAGAGGTGCCTCCTGGAGCCCACTACCCTACCCCCCCTAAACCACTACTAACGACAGACGACAAATGTAATGACAGACGACAAATGAAACGACAAATTTTTGAAAAACTTTGCGAAAAACGGAAACGAGCCGAAACGGGCCGGCTCCGACACACGACAACTCGAAACGTCATTTTTCCTGGTCGTGCCCATCTCTATTGAGGACTACTGTAGCTTAATGACCAGCAGTAGGCTTCCTAAATCCCAATCCATGTAATGTACGTGGAAGCCATTCTGCCTACCATGCTTTGCTCAAAAGATCTAACAAAGAAAAATAGCTCCATCTCATTCCCTCCCAAAGTAAACTAATTGCTGTACTGTATTTTGTATACAGTGAACTCCGAGATTCTCCCTTGACCCACCACCATCTTATAATTTGGTAACTCATTAATAAAACTCCTTTAAAACCTGAGTTATTGATTTGAAGAGGGGTGTTGTGTGTGTGAGTGAGTGAGTGAGTGAGTGAGTGAGTGAGTGAGAGAAAGCAAATCTGCACAGCGGCTTTTTGTACTGTATACACTCTGTGTGTGTGTCTGGTTGTGACTAGTTAGTCAGATTATCAAGAGCTGGATCATGCTAAATAGCGCTGCTTCAAAGGGTTGGGTGCCAATTAGAGTGATCCTTGCAAGCACCAGGTGGTGTTGGGCCAAGAAACCACACTGAAAGCCAAAGTGACTTTATCTAGTCTGCAGTCTGATGGGAAGCCAGTTAGTTCTGTTTCTGATCATGTGTAACTGGTATCTCATAGCTTTTGCAGCTGGAGCTGAGTATCCACGTAAATATTGAACAAGACACTAGTCTTTGTTTCCCCTGCATTGAGCTGAAACTCTGACAGACATTTTGAATCAAGCTTGGATTTATGAGCTTGCCAAATGTGTCACTAAAATTGATTGGCCAAGCTTTCTCAGCTGACATTCTGCTGGACACACAGCCCATGTTTCTCTAATCCAGTAGATTTCAGGCTTCTTATCAAGGGAAACTTTTCACATCAAATTGTTTGTCAAAGAACGCCTAGTGATAGAAACTCTTGCTTGTCTCACATGACAAACCGCAATATTGTTCTTTCGCAGGTGAGATAAGAAAGGAATTAGATAATGGACTTGGCATGGGAAAGAATGTTTTCCACAAAATTTGCAAGTTTGTGTGAATAAATTTGTTAGAGGCAGAACAACAAGAAGTGTGAGTTGTCAGAAATTAACAGAACTGCTGCTTCCTTAAGAACTGGGGTTGGGGTTGGGGCTGGGGTTGGGTTGTCCACACTTTTCTTAAAACTCAGCTTGTCCGCCTCTGTTTTCTTTGTCTGTATACGTTGCATCTTAAAAGGAAAGGTCCCTAGAGGAATTTTAAGCAAACAGAGATCTTGAGCAAGCGAATAAAGGCTCTTTGTCTCACCTGAGTGAAAGTAGTTTGCCAGGCTTTAATTTTGTTTTGTTTGTTCCTATTTCGCATTGTGCCAAGACCGCCTAAATCAATGAGAATAAACAATGTAGTTAATAATCTTCCTACTCCTTCTCCAGCGTGTGTTTGTGTGGTGTGAGGCAGTTGCTGTGCATGTTGCAGGCCATTCTAGGGCACACTCTGGCAGTGGTTCTCAACCTCGCACTTCTATGCCTAGATTTTTCCGTTCACACAGGAAAGAGGAGCCCAGGATAAGGAATTCTGGGAGTTAACACCTCAAATATCTGGAGGGGCAAAAGTAGGGAATTGTTTTCCTATAGCACATTGTCAGGTTACAATGATTCTAGCTGTCACCTCATATATGAACAGAATGTTCTAGAAACTACCAAAGTAATCTTCTGTTGCAGCTGAAGGCTGGAATAGTAATTATGGAAACCTGCCACTGATCTCTTTGTTTCCATTGATTTGGTTCCAGCTAACATACCTATTGCCAATCAGACACTCTCCAGACATTTTGTGCTAATACTCCCATCACTCCAACCAATATGGCTTGCTAGCTGTGGATGGTAGAGCTGCATTCCATCACATCTGTAAGGTGTCATATTAGGGAAGCCTGAGCTGTTTCTTATCAGTCTGTCTTTGACCATTCATGAGTTGACTTTATAGAATATAAACACACAAGGCACAGAGTGCCTGAACTTAGGAAATACAGTATCTCTAATGCATGTTAAAGAGAGCATTCACAAAGTGTATTCATTTGCATGCACCCATCTGTATGAAAGTTCACTGCTCCAGTTGATGTGATTTGCTTTCCCCGTGTAGAAATGCCTCTGGGCACCAAAATGACATTAGTGCTTTTGAAAACCCCTTTATGAAGCTGAGCAGTTCTCTTGTGACTTGGAATTCATTTATAAGCAGCAGCTGGGAAATGTAGGGTGGGTGGGAGGAGATAAACATGGAAACTTCAATGCACACCTACCCACCCACCCCCCAACAAAAATCAATATTGGTCTGTGAAAATCGGCAGAAAAATATCCACTTTCTTGAAGGCTAAGAAGACATAAGGGAGGCATTTGAAAAAGGGAAAGTCTGAGATTATGCAAGACAGAGAAATAGCAAAACAGGATATCCCTAAAATGTGGGTGAACTCATAAGGCAGGAGAACTAGAAAAGCTAATCTATGGTGAAAATTAGTGAGAAAATGAACAGTGTAATTCAAAATAAATTACCATAGGAGTCTCGGGGGGCTGAAGATTAAACCAAAGCAAACTAGAACTGCAATGGAAATAATATCAGGTAGATTGTTTTGCTTACAGTTTCCTCTGTGTGTATTTGTTTGTTGTTTCGACTTATATACTAAAGCAATTTCTGGGTGGTTTACAATTTAATTAGGCAGGCTACACATGCCCAAGCTGGGTACTCAGTTTACTGCCCTCAGAAGACCTCAAGGCTGAGTCAAACTCAGGCTGCCTATCTGAATCCATAGGGAAGTGGTTGAACTCAAGTTGTGGCCAGAGGCTGTACTGCAGTACTGCAGTTTTATCACTACACCACAAGGTCTCTGTGGACCTACAGCTTTGCCAAATG
Organism: Phrynocephalus versicolor; assembly: GCA_023846285.1. Taxonomy (NCBI): domain Eukaryota; kingdom Metazoa; phylum Chordata; class Lepidosauria; order Squamata; family Agamidae; genus Phrynocephalus; species Phrynocephalus versicolor. The sequence goes on from JAHTLZ010000021.1 coordinate 1,575,068, forward strand.
CTGCATGTGCAATGTATTGGGCAGTGGTGGTGAACCTTCGGCACTCCAGATGTTCTGGACCACAACTCCCACAGTCCTTTGTCATTGGCAATATGGGCTTGGAATTCTGGGAGTTGTGGTCCAAAATCTCTGGAGTGCCAAAGGTTCATCACCACTGGTATAGGGTGAAGAAGCCTGAACCAGTGGCCAAAATGAGGTGAGCGACTATGTGCAATTTTTTCAATTTTAGAATAAGAACTTTATGTTCTCTAGCTCATGTTCACCTTAAAAAAGAATGGGTATAATTCACCAATAGAAAATATATTCTACATAACAGGAGATCCAGGTGGAGTCCTGGACATCCTGAAGCACTTAAAAAAAAGTTCAGGCAATAAACAACATGAAAGACCTGTAACTGAAAACCTGAAGGCCTGGCACCAGTCAAATGGTCAGATATTTCTGTCTGATATGTTGTAGCACCCTTCAATGTCTCCCTTGAAAGAGGGGAATTAGGAAGTAGCTAAGCCATTTGCATTTTCAGTTTGGCACAGGGATTTTTTACAGAAAGATATGTAAAGTTTTCAAGTAAAGAGGACTGTCATCTTCATTGCTTCTTCCTCACAGGAGAAAGAGCAGAGGACTGTCCCATATTGGACAGGACAATGGTTTGATCAGCTGACTCCCTTGGAATGTCATTTTTGGATTGCTCCAGAACTCTTTACAATAAAATACATAAAGTTATGAAGCAAACAAGGTTGCAGGATCCACAAAAGTCCTGTCTTCAGTCACTATATCATCACAGGGAATGATACACCAAAAGGCCATTTCCCATATGCAGTCAGATAAATCTGTCAGGAAGAAAAACTTTCAGAACACAGCCAAACAGCCCAAAAAACTCAAAACAGCTATCAGATCCTGGCCGTGAAAGCTTTTGAGAATACAAATCTGTCAGTGTCAACTTTCCTTAGTTTCTTATATAGTATTATTGAACATTATGTTTGTTCTATCACATTTCTGTAACAGTTTACAATTAGTAAGCTTACAATATAAGCCCCCAACAAATTAGGCACATATGTAAACACACATTTCTCCAGATTCACATGCTTTGTGCATTTTTTCTCCTTACCTAAAGTGTTTTTCTAGGCATGTTTCCTTAAAAATAAGCCATTTCCTTATATAACCCTTTTGGCAGGTATTATTTTAATCTGGAAACTATTTCACAGTAATCAGAAATATGTGAACATTGTTCGTTGAAGTGCATTCTGATTCCTGAGAAGTCTGAATGTGGAAAAGACAAAATGAACAAGTTCTTCTCTTCCATCTATCTTCTTTACCCATTATGCATTGACAAATGTGGGCCCCATTTAATGGACAAACATGAGGAAGCTGCTGCCAATCACTATCCCTAACAGTGTACCAACATGATACAGGGTTGCAGTCTGGACTCTTTCAGGTTCACACACTGCCTTTTAGGATGTACACTCATAATTTCTCAGGCACACACTTTTCAAAATGGGAAACCGTCCTTAAGAATAAGTTGAGTTGGGTTACAGAATGTCATATTTCCCTGATAATCAGATAAAACCAGCTAAGTGAATTCAAAATTCAGCAGTAACCTTGAATTTGCTTGGCTACGATTTCCTGTTGTCTTTGGAAGCTGAATAAACCATAGCCAAGCAACATAAAATAATCTAATTTAAGAACGTATCGTGGCATACTATATTTGTTTAAAGTGGTGAAAGTTCAGATCTTCTAAGACCTTAAAGGGCACGTCCACAAGTCCTGATTTTTTAAAGGTTGTGCCTGTCTAGAATCTTTGTAAAGCAAACATCTGCTTTTGGCATACTTGGTCAATTGCAAATCATGTCATGGTGGCTGGACAGGATTGCTGAGAATAACAAAAACACTAGAAAAGGAACCTGACAGTACTGAAGTATCACTGCCATTAATTCTGCTCCTGTAGTGGCATGCTAAACTCTGATGGGAGTGTCTAGTGGAACAAAGGCAGCAAAGAAGTGCAATTTCAGCCAGGTTGTGCCTGTAATTTCACAAGTTAATGAGTGGATAGATAGATCCATTTGTTCTACATGTTCATTTTTAGGAAATAATACCTGCGATTTTCTCTAAATGAACTAAATGAACTCTTCCTCTTCCTCTTTGGCTGTTCCACCCGGTCCCAGCAGGAGCACAGGTCTGCCTGCTCCACCTCTTTGTCTGAGTGGGCAATTAGCCAAGAAGGCAAGGCAGGGAATTCTCTGCTCCTGCTTGAGGCTGCTCGAACACCTCAAGAGGAGGAGGAAAGGAGCATGCACTGGCTGGTGAGTGGGAGATCCAGCAGGGCAGGTGGGGGAAAGGAATCTGTGGCACATGTGGTGCCCTGCATACGAACCAGCACAAACCTCCAAACCAAGGAGGTTTGTGGGTTACTAGCATCCAAACAAACAACATTTCCAAGTCCTCATTTCTCCATCCTTTTTTAGGGTCTTTTGAGGTGCCCATGCCACATAGAAAGAAGAAACAACATAAACAAGTAACAGACAAACATTAGGCTACCCAACAGCAGAGACTGCTGAGTGCAGAAATGCATTCCCCCCCCCCCCCTCAAATCATTATGCAGAAGTAATCTCTCACAAATGGAAGTGGGAGTGGGGAATTGGGTTCCTTTGGGCAGTGAATTCCACAGTCTGGGGCAACAAGAGAGAAGAGTCAGCTCCATGTCCCCACCTGACCTGTTCCATGTAACAGAGCCTCATGGGATCAGGAGCTCCCTTTGATGAGTAACACAAGCAGGCAGGCTGTGCAGAGGCAATCCTTAAAAGTGATCTCACTTCCCACGCATAGAGTTCTGCTTGTCTGAGGGATGTGGATTATGTCATTGGGTTTTGAAAAGCAACCTTCAAGGTATTGCAAATGCGAATACCTTAAGTCATTTTTGTCTGAGTTTTTTTAAAAAACTCCTGCGGTTTTAATGTAGGATGTTCAAATCAGTAATTTCAGTTCCCAGTTTTATGTATGGAATGGGCTTTTTTGCTGTATTTGTTTCATTTTATACCAAAACCAAAAAATACATTTCCAAAATGAAAATGTTGATGTTTGTTTCAATTACCAGTGCAATTGAATTTTGCTTTCCTCCTGATTGATATACATAACCCAAGGGTGAACATTCCCCATAGCACATCCACGTGTATACTGTATAGTATACTAACTTGGTTCATATGCAGCCTTTGTAGCCCAAGAATAGAGATGGGCACAAAATGAACTTGTAATTCATTTCGTTATTCATTATTCATTTTGTTAGCTAACAAAACGAATAATGAACCAACCCATCAAAGAAAAACAAAAAGAAACATCACCGCAGTCCTCCTGGTCCTGGCAGGGAAGGTAGGCCTGTAGAGGTGCTGGCCCCATGCCAGCACCTCAAAAAGCCCCTGCCTGGGTACTTTTAAACACCTCCCAAAACAACAAATAAAATAAAATAAAAAGGAGTGCCAACCAAGCCCCAGGGGTGGCCAGGTTAGTGCTCTAAAATAAAGAAAAAAATAAAAAAGAACCAGTGCTGACCCGGTCCTGGGGCTGCATGGTCAGCGCTTTAAAAAACATTAAAAAACCCCAGTGCTGCCCGCCCCTAGGAGCCATGGGGTCAGCGCTGTAAAAACTATATAAAAAATAAAACCAAGGGCCATATGATTGGCACTTTAAAAACAAAACAAAACAAAAAACAAAACAAAAAGGAGCACCGACCTGGCCCCAGGGGTGTCCAGGGTGGCACTCTAAAATGAAGAAAAAAATATAAAAAAAGAACCAGCACCGACACGGCCCCAGGGGCGTGCAGTCAGTGCTCAAACAATTAATAATTAAAAAAAACAACAGCCCCAACCTGGCCCCAGGAGCCATGTGGTCGGCACTGTAAAACAAAAAAATAAATAAATAAAATAAAATGAGTGCTGACCCGGCCCCAGGGGCCACACAGTCAATGCTTTAAACACAAAAGAGAACAAAACAAAAATAAAAAAATAAAAAAGGAGTGCCAACTCAGCCCCAGGGGCCTCACTGCCCAGTAAATCAGACCTGAACCGGTTCGGCTCAGTTCGGGTTCGTATAGGTTTTTTTAATTTCCACGAACCCGAACCAAGCCGAACCAAGGGTGGGCCCGAAACAGAGGAACCCGAACCATGGGTTTTCTGTTTCGTGCCTACCTCTACCCAAGAAACATTTCCATGGCTGCTGGTCCCTCACCCGCCCCGCCCCCCGAAGAAAAAAGACCACAGGTGCATGAAACAGGATGTTCCTGACTGATCATAGCTCTGAAAAGATACACTATGTGATTAACTTGAAAGAAGAATGAAACATGAATGTAATGTGAAAGAATGTATCTTCAAAATATTTTTTCATTACATGTATACATGTATTCAGGATGTACCAGAAAGGACTAAGCCCAATCAGGAAGTAGACTAAAATACCTTCTCCACAATCACATTAGAGTGAATTGTTCCAAAAGAGTCATTTCTGGACCACTCATCCAGGCAATGTAAGTAACTATAGACATGCTTCTGCCTCTAATTTATGATTCTCCTGCTATTCTAAGTTCTTTCACTTTCTCAAGAAGACTCTTCTAATTATGGCAAATTACATGCCAATTTGGGAGCGTCAAGTGACTGTACTATGCTAACCACACACATTAAAACACACAAAAAGCCTTCCAAAGATTATGATTAACATCTTATCATGCTATCAGCAGGTAAAATGACAACATGTTTCAAAGACTTTAAGCATTTCTCAAACTAAATCAACTAAACGAAAGGAAATAAGTTGTGCATTGCTAATTTTGTTTAAAAGTGTTGCTATTTCTAACATAATCTGAATGACAAATAAGGGCTCAATCAGATGGACATTTATCCTGTACTTTGGTGTACTGCAGGGGTAGGTTGGTTGGTTCTTTCTCCTAGCAATCAGACAGCCTGATCACTAGATAGAACCCATACATCTCCAGAGCATTCATACCCACACCTTTTTGAATGATAATTAGGGACTTCTACTTTTGGGGGGCAGATAGATGTCCCTTTTCAGCACATTTGATTGCTACGAATGGAACAAAATCATGCCTTGCAGCTGTCAAAAATTACAAGGCTCCTTCTGGTGTCAGTTTTTGATATTGTGAAGTGGATTACTAAGGCGGTTACTTCACGTCCATTTTGTCTCTGTTAGTGTTGTGCTTAGGAGCAGTACAAAAAAAGTTACTTCACATCCATCACACAACTACTGAAATTTGTCTCGACCACACCCCTGGAATGGGTGCTAAGTGCGACAATACTGTACCTGGTGCTGGGGTAGGGTTTTCCCTTGTCACTCTTTGTTCCCACTTTCTGTTCTGAGACAAGGCACCATGTAGTAACAACTGTCATGCAACAAAACATTCATTTCTCTCAGAAAACTGTGTCCATTGTTGTTTTACTTTTCAGAAGAGAAATATCAAAAAAGAATTTTTAACCCCCCCCCCACAAAAGGGAAAAGGAAGCGAGGCAAATTCAGTGTTTGTCACGGTACAAGACTGTGAGGTAACACTTCGTTACGAGACAAGTTATCATGACCATGGGAACACTGAAACAGGGACAAAACTACATGATCGCAACCAACACTGTCACGGTACAAAACTAGTTGCAGAACAAAAAAGGACGTGAAGTAACTGCCTAAGTGAGCCACTTCAGGATATTGGAAAAGTGAATACTTCCCCTGGTCCTCAGTAGAGGACCAGGGGAAATGAAATTGAAGGACTGATTGAAATTGTGGCTACAGGTAGTTTGTCAATTGGCACTATACAGAAGACATTTTTTAAAAAAATAAATAAATTAATCTATGTGATTCTGCACATCAGTGATAGGGGCAACAAATAAAAACTTCACTTCCCCTGCCCCTCTGCAGAGGAGCAGGGGAAGTGTTTGACTTGCTGATATCCTGAAGTGGCTTGCTTATTATTCACTTCAAGATAACAGAAATTGGCATTGAAGGGAATTGGATTAAACAGGAGCATTTGAGGCCATTAGGCCATTTGGATACAAGGATGGCTTTGGGATGCAAAATAGATATCCTACAACTGCATATTCTCTGCCCCTGACGCAAAGGGAGGAGGCACATAGGAAAGAAGTATCTCTTCCATCTTTGAATTCACCACTAATTCCTCTAAGTCTACACATCTTACTTTTTTGTTAGTTTTTTGGTTAAAACAATTACAACAATTTGTTTCATTAAATCAGCTTACTTCCATTAAGTATGTACCTCACCCTGACTTTTGGGTTAGATCTCAAATGGTCATGTTTGGGGTTGTTTTACAAATCTTGTACACATGATACACCAAAATGTAACACAAATTTCATGCAGGCAATGCTTTTGTTTACTTGTCTTATTTTATTTTGGTGCTTACAGAGAAATAACTGAATTGTAGTTAAAGAGAAGTGATTAAAAGTTTAATTGAGTCCATTATTTGAACTATTCAGGCTTTTGTGCTTTCATTCAACTGTAAGAAAATCTCCCTGTCTGAAACTATTCATATTGAAAGGGCTGAAGTAGCTGGGTTGTTTATATCAAGCACAGGTGCTAAGTCTCATATTCTTTGCTTTAAGTTGGAGGTTGGCTTTGTAGAATCAATGCTGAACATCTTAAATGATACATGAAACAAACACTTCTGTGAAGTTCACAGAAAGAACATAGTAGGCTACACAACCACTGCCCATGATGATGTCTTTGCAGTAACAATTTTTAAGAAGTTGCTGGTGAGGGAAAGGAAACCCATGGGATTGGACAGATACAGTTATTTGATGAAATATTCAGCTGTAAGTCAGGCAAGAAAGTAAATAAGCCTCAGTGTAGATCACAGGGTGGAGAAAAGAGCGTGGCGGCAGGGAGGTAAGAAAAGGCTTTATACTTGAGTCCAGGAGTGGAGAACCTTTGTCTCTTCCACAATTCTGAGCCCATATGGTCAATGATAAAGGACTGTGGGGGTTGTAGTCTAAACGTCTGGAATGCCAAAGGTTCCCCACTTCTGCTTTAGTCCATCTAGTCCAGTAATATATGTACCCATTGGGAGTAGCTCTGAGCATGTCTAGTCAGGACTCTTTCTGAGTCCAATACATGCAGATGCTTGAGACAAAACCTAGGCCAGTGGTGGCGAACCTTTTAGAGACCGAGTGCCCAAACTACAATTCAAAACCCACTATTTTTTTTTTTTGCAAAGTGCCAATACAGTAATTTAACCTGTACACAGGTGGCTATGAAGAGGCAATGTCAAGTGCCCACAGAAAGGGCTCTGAGTACCACCTTTGGCACCCATGTCATAGGTTCGCCATCACTGACCTAGGTCCTCCTTCTATCAAAATCCTGTGCTCTGCCACTGACTTTCCCCATATATACATATTAAATTAGCATGAGAAATCCTCTTCAGAATTTGCCCCTCAGCACTGCTTGAATATCTCTATGCAAAGAATTGCAATGTGGAGTGTTGTTCAGTGCACACACACACCACACACACTGTGTAGACCAGTGGTTCTCAACCTGTGGGTCCCAAGACGTTCTTGGACTGCAACTCCCAGAAACCCCTTCCAGCACAGTGAGTGGTGGAGGCTTCTGGGAGTTGCAGTCCAGGAACATCTTGGACCCACAGGTTGAGAACCACTGGTGTAGACCATAAGCCACCCCAACTGAGATATACGGGGCTCTGCTCCAAGGGAATGAGCATGCATCAGAGAAGGCTGTGAGAAAGCTCTCCACTTTCTTTTCCCATGAACCTATGCATCTCCTCAGGACTGACTGCATGGGGACGGGGACAGGCATGCTTGGATTTCAGCTTGTAGCCAGAAGGGAAGAGGCAAGCAAGATCCCTGGACCCAAAAGCATTTGTTCAACTCTGTGAAATCAAGCAAGAGTAGTGTGTCATTTGTTTTTTTTTGTTTGTTTTTTTGTTTTGTTTTGTTTTTGTGGAATTAGAAACAGTATGATTAAATCTGATGAAAACCTGTTTGTTCTCCAAAATACTGCCAAGACCTTTTCTTTTAGTTGAGACAAACATTACTGCTATCTCTCTGGAGGGTGTTTCTAGGTGCAAGAACCTGGAGAGGGATTTTCATCCCTTCTTGTCTCTTTATTTGTTTAATACAGGTGGCTGTGAAGGGACAATGTTGGGTGCCAACAAAAAGGGCTCTGAGTGCCACCTTTGACATCTGTGCCATAGTTTTGCCAACACTGATCTAAGGAGCTGTGGATTCTCTATCCAGGTGTAAACTTTGCCTCCCATCATTAAGCTAGTTACCTCAGGAAAAACAACATTGCTGACTGGATCATGCAAGGAGATTGCCTCAAGTAGGCCTTGTATATACATAATGGAAGCCCAAAAAATCAAAAAGCCCTTGTAGAGCTGTTCCTAACATGGAGCAACTGGGACTTTGGGTGCCAAAATTGAGAGGGCCTGGAAATGTGCAGCTGGAAATGCATGAATTTGTTCACCCTGAGCATGTATATCGGCTCCAATCAGCTTAGACAGAACCAGTATGTGCATAGTGCATTCAGACTCAAGTATTTCCCCCCTTTCCTCAAACCTTTCTTTGTGTATGCCGCTATATCACCATAACCCAACCAATACGAGAGAGAAGCCCAGGGCACAAAATGGCTCATTATAGCTCTCATTCCAAAGCACTCTGCTGATCTTTGCATGGTATGAAATATGTTGTTTTTCTTCAACTAACGCAGAAAGATGCTCAAAGCTACATACATTTGGATCTCCTCTGCAGAAGTGCTGAGGGAAAGATGTGATTTTATCATGACAAACCACAGAATTGCACTGAACTCCTACTGAATGCCACCTGCTGTGTGTGTAGCTTGTTCTTGATCTGAACCAACATATAGATTAGCAACCCTCATCGGGGCTTTCTAGGTAAATGACACATATAAGAAATAACAGCTTGGAATAAAAAACAGTTACATCTATAGCCATAGTGAAATTCACCAGTGGAGATAGCTGGTGGGGATGTTTGTTGGTGGAAATTCTCCACTACTGTGGTAGTTCAAAAGAGAAAGAAAATCTTGCACATAAACCAAGTGGGGCACCACTGCTTTTTGACTGTTTCTGATACGAATGTGTTTCCCCCCTATGTTGTTGATTTTAAGACAGTGTTGCCATGCAATTTGCCTAAAACCCGTTCCATCAGTGTCTGCTAGGCATACAAGGAAATCAAATTCTGGGTCAAATTTTTCATACTAAGTATTACATCAAAGTGTCCTGAATACATAACTTTCAGCTAAACAGAACATCCTGGCTTACAGGGACTTTGCACTCTTTTCCCATGCATGGATGCAAAACTGAGAGCCACTAAGAGAAATGAAATGATGAATAGCAACTGCAAGTTTGCCGTAATTTCAACATTGTGGAGATCGGACACCCTGTACCTTGCCCAGAATCCTATTGCCCACTTAAGCCAGTGTAAGTCCAGTGGTATAAATCACTGTGCCAACGAAACACTTGGTTTCAACTCAGTGAGTTGTTGCTTGTATCTCTTGCCATGCACCAACCCACATGGCTCATGCTGACAACGGATGCAAACAAGTGACATGCTAGCTAGAGGCAATTCACTACTACAATTCACAGCATTTCATTTACACCAGAGGAACTAACCAATGGGACTTTGGGCACTGACTCCTATGAGTCATATTGTTCAGTAACAAAAAGTGTTTAGTGGCATTATCAACATTTAACAGCTTACCAAGTATATAAGGTATAGCCTCAGTTAAAGAAGAATTGTTCTGCCATCCTGGCCAGAGTGTGGGAACATATTGCTTCTGAGAGCAATTTACTATGCTGACCAGAACTTGGAATGCTCTGGCTGGGCTAACTGATGGAGTTTTGGGAGTAGTAGTCCAAAAGGCAACTCTTCCAAAGCCTGACAAACTAAAGGCTGAACAATAAGATGAAAAAGGTGTTGGTTGGTTGCATTTACAGCAGACCCACTGACTTCGTTGTTGATTTGCCACCTTCTCATTGATTCAGTAGGCTGGCTCTTGTGAGGACTGGCAAATGGGTTTGGTGTTGTCCATCTGACTTTTTGCTAAAACAATTCTGGATTATACATCAGCTTTTGTCTGTGTGTAGTCTTAGCAACACAGCCATAGCTGTCTGAGGAGAACCAAGCTGTGCTGGAAAAGAGTGTACCCCACCTATGGCCGCTGACAGCTGCAGATTTTAGATGAATATTTCATGTTCTAGCAATATACAGCCAATTCTCAGCAAAAGAAGAATGCATTCATAACAAGACCAAAAATAAAAATGTCCAATGCCTATTCAGGTGTTATTTCCCTCAAATTAGGCATGGTGCCTAATGACTGGAAGGCAGGGAATGTAACACCAGTCTTCAAAGAAGGATTCAGAGGTGATCCAGGAAATTACCAGCTGGTCAGTTTGACATGTGTCCCAGGTAAAGTGTTGGAAACCATCATAAAAGATAAAATTAATAGGCACATAGAAGAGAAGCTGCTACTGAAGGAGAGCCAACATGGCTTTTGCAATGGCAAATCATGCCTTACTAATCTGCTGGAATTCTTTGAGAATGTCAGCAAACATGTGGATAAGGGAAATCCAGTTGACATTGTTTATCTGGACTTTCAGAAGGCTTTTGACAAGGTCCCGCATCAAAGGCTCTTGAATAAACTTGCCAGTCATGGAATCAAGGGACAGGTCTTGTCCTGGATCAGCAACTGGCTAAGGGACAGAAAACAGAGAGTAGCACTTAATGGACACTTCCCCAAGTGTAGGGAGGTAAAGAGTGGGGTCCCCCAAGATTCAGAAGATTTCAACCTCTTCATAAATGATCTAGGAGTAAATAGCAAGGTAGCCAAATTTGCCAATGACACTAAATTATACAGGTAGTAAAAACTGAGAGAGATTGTGAGGAGCTCCAGAGGGATCTCTTGATACAGGAGGAGTGGGCAAACCACTGGCAAATAAGTTGCAACATTAATAATTTCAGAGTGATGCACGTTGGGGGGGAAAACAATTACATTCATAAACTGATGAGGTCTGAACTCTCTGCAACAAACCAGGAAAGGGACCTTGGTGTCCTGGTGGACAGCCCAATGAAGGTGTCAACCCAGTGTACCACAGCAGTGAAAAAAGCAAACTCAATGCTAGGGATCATTAGGAAGGGTATAGAAAACAAGTTAGCAAGTGTCATTTTGCCTCTATAAATCTATGGTGAGGCCCCATCTGGAGTATTGTGTACAGGGCTGGTCACCATACTTCCAAAAGGATATTATGGAAATGGAAAAAGTACAGAGGAGGGGCAAACATAATGAATAGGGGACTGGAACACTTCACTGTTGAAAGGTGGCACATAAGAGGTGACCAGATTGACGTTTATAAAATCATACACAGTGTGGACAAAGTAGGTAAGAAAAAGCTACTTCCCTATACACAACACTCAAACTAGGGGGCACTCCATGAAACCTTTGGGTGCTAGACTTCAAACAAATATGAGAAAGTACTTTTTCACCCAGAGGATCACTGATCTGTGGAATTCCCTGCCAGACTAAGTGGTGACAGCTGTCAACCTTGACAAAGTACAAGGTCACTTTACAGAAAAAGAGGAAACACTCGGAAGGAAGAAGTCGGGGGTGTGATCTTGAGAAGAACCTCATGCTTGTCATTGCTGTTTGTCACGATAATTTTCAAAAATTTGTCATTCCATTTGTCATTTGGTTGTTTGGTCGTTTGTGGGTTGGGGTTGGGGTTGGGGTAAGTGGGCTCTGGGAGGCACCTCTCTGGGTGCCTCTGAAGTCTGACCCACTAAAAAGGGAAGGGAAGCGTTTCGCGGAGCCGCCGCGTATTTATTTTTATTACATATGTTAGGGTGGGGGGGTAAGTGGCAGAGGCACCTCTCTCTCTGGGTGCCTCTGACTCACTAAGAAGGGAAGCATACTACTAGCATACTGGCGTACAGGTTAGGGAATGGGAGAGTGAGTGGGCTCTGCGAGGCACCTCTCTGGGTGCCTCACTTTGACTCACTAAGAAGGGAAGTGTACTAGCGTACTGATTTACAGGTTAGGGAATGGGATAGGGGTAGGGAAGTGGGCTCTGTGAAGCACCTCTCTGGGTGCCTCACTTTGACTCAATAAGAAGGAAAGTGTACTTGCGTACGGATCTGGGTTAGGGTTGGTGGGGTTAGGGTAAGGGCTAGGCTTAGGGTTACGGTTAAGGTTAGGGTGGGTTATTGGGCTGCACCTCTGGGTGCCTCTGACCCACTAAGAAGGACAGCGTACTGGCGTATGGGTTCGGGTTCGGGTTCGGGTTAGTGGGCTTTTAATGCCCTCTCTGGCACACCCAGAAGTCTCAGTCAAAACCTGGCCATGCGATTGGTGGAATGGCTCCAAAAAATTGCATGGTTCCATCCCATGGCCAGCCCATCATTATGCATGTGCAGGTGTAAAAAATAAAAATAAAATAAAATAAAATCAATGGAGACATTTTACTGCAAGAAAAACCCACTGCTGCTACTATAAAATACCTAATTTTCACATTTCTGTGGTGCTTTGGTGGGTTTTTGGAGCACGATTTCAAAAGAAA
>JAHTLZ010000021.1:1604421-1620327 GCA_023846285.1 Phrynocephalus versicolor
ATATATTTGAGGGGAAATATATATATATATATATATATTTCCCCTCAAAGTGGATATTTATGCCAGAACCAAATAGGAGCTACATAAATTGTACCAATTAGCTGGAGCAGAAGTATGCAAACATGATACATAGGCTAGAGTGATTTATAAGTGGCCAGAACCCTTATTGGTCACACTTCCTAGAGTTTGGCATGGGACAAAATGGTGACTGGCCACTGGGACATATCAGTTCCTGTGCCAACATGAGCAACTGGGTAGGGATGGGGGTAAAGTCATGGCATTCCCTGCAGACTATAGCCTGCTTTTGTGACCCTGCTCTGAAATCTTGTTATTCTGGCAAGCATGCATGCCACCTGCCAAGCTGGTCAGAGACATTGCTGCAAAATTGCTGCTATCAATTCAGCCAATTGCCTCCAGAGCCTGCAATAAAAACTTGTAGCAGAGAGGTACACATAATTATTGCTTTGAGAAAAGCAGTCCTCCTCAAACAGGGATCTTTGCATCAAAAGCAGATATGAACGACATAAGGCAAAATTGTTTTCTGTTCTGGTTAAATGGAGACTATCCCCTGTCTCTGTGAAGCAAAGTAACAACCCTGATAAAACACTATGCCTGATCATGTTTGATGGGAGCATGAGGACCAGACAAACTCTATCCCAACCCCTCCTGCTGACCTTAAGATCCGTCAGACCGTGGTGCAATTAATATACCTGCAGGGGCTGCTTGCCTATGGAATGAATGAAGCTTAAGTTTCACAGTAGCACTAGCCCATAGTCCTGGAGGAGGACCAGAGGCAAGTGTAGCCAACATTAAAAAAAAAAAAAAAAACTAGTGATCTGTTATGGAACGACCCCACAGTAGATGATAAAATTGGTTACCCAGACCTGTTGGTTGTAAAGAGGCCCATACAGTTCAAACTTCAGCCTCGCCCCCCCCCAAAAAAAAACAATGTACAACTACCATTGGTGTCATGCTCATCATGCAGAGATCTGACTGCCTTCCAAGAGGGCACTGAAGGTGGGCCCCCCATTTTACCTTATGTCAGGAATGTCCATACTTCGGTCCTCCTGATGTTTTGGACCACAACTCCCAGAATTCTAAGCTTAGATTGCCAATGGCAAAGGACTGTGGTAGTTGCAGTCCAAAACATCTGGAGGGCCGAAGTTTGGACATACCCGCCTTATGTCATTCATATCTAATTTTGATGCAACAATGATATTAATTTTAGAAGTACGTTGCTATGGATCATCGAGTCCAGCGCACGTCAGGGAGTCTCTTGGGGAATGGGACGCACAGTCTCTGACGGTGCAGCCAGATGCTCGAAACACCAAGCTGTCCAGCCACTTATGCATACGTTTCTGTCTCCAGTCATTTAGCCTCTTACGCGCTTTCTGACATAATGCCCAAATATACAAAGTGAACTTAGAGAAGAGATTGCTTGCTGCTCATCTGTAGACTCTAGCAGATGTTCCAGTTCTTTTAATGTCTTCCATCTGTAGAATTTACTGCAAAAAAAGAACACTGAACACATCAAGTGTTCTTTCTCACATGGAGAGCCTACATTTGAGCAGAAACCACTCCTTTTCAGACACAGCACTGAAAGCATATAGAAAGGAAGGAAGCTTTGTCACTTCAAGATATATGGTTAGCCTTCCCTGCAGAACTGATTGCCAATTAGGACTAGGCACTTCGCTTTAATCATATTCCGAATGCCAGCATTTATAAAGCCTGAACAGGGCTGTGGCTGTTCATTTTCCATTTCATTGCCTTCCTAAACCAGCAAGAGAATGCTAGACCAGCGGTTTTGTCTGATTTTGTTCTATGCCAATGGGATATAATAGCAACAAAATCTGAAGAGGGATCATTAGTAAGTCCTAGGTAGGAAAGTAACAAGGTATATTTTCTTTATGAAATGAAAACAAAGTTTCACAGTCTTGGCTGCATCTCCATAAAAAGAACATGGGTGCAGCAGGAAGGGCAGGGAAACTCTGGAAGGCAAAGAGTGGAAAAATAAATTATATGAATAATCTGCCTATTGAAATAGCTTCGTATGATACAATCCTGTGCCTGGTCACCCAGAAGCAAGTCTTATTTATTTGAAATTGAAACTTACATATATTGCCCAATAGCTAGTTCTCTGAGTGGTTAACTCTGCTACTTAAAAACATAAAAACACAACCACAAAATTATTTACAATCACATAAATCAAGATGGAATGAAAACAGCAGCAAAAGATTCCTACAGCCCAGCATTACTTGGTAAATTACTAGGGAACATAGAAGGGCCTTTAAAAAAAGGGACTGGGCACAGTCAAGTGCATAAGACTGCAGCAGGCCTTGAAAGAAAAGTGCATGCTTAGAAAATATGAGCTCATGCAAAATCCTACAGGTTCTGGGGTGAGAAAGGAGGAGGAGGAGGAACCAACGAGGAAGGAAACCTAGAAAAAAACAGTGCCTAAGAAGTCCTTTCTGTAGCTTTATTGACAAGCTGGAGAGCATTGGGATTGAACTTGACCAATGTACAGAATGCATCCCTATGAAATACACACATGTTGTGTGTTTGCCTCTTGGGGATCAGTCACAAGACAAAGCAAGCTGATGCTCAACACAAGGGAGGTAAGGAAAAACTCATTGCTGTGTCTGTCATCTCTCAGTCTGCACTTCAGGGAGCCTCAACCATTCTAACTAGTCTGTCTCACTCAAGGGTCTCAACCTGCAACCCCTCGTTAAAGGGGTCCCTTATGGGTCTACAGGTGGACTTCAAAAGTATGGGAAGTACAGCACCCACCCCAATTGTTTTTCCCCTTTGGATTGCCTTCCTGTTATTTCACAAAATTGTATGCAAAATTATTCTCTGTATGTGTTTTGGGGTACACTCCTAATTATCCTGTTGTGTTGTAGCCTGTGCAGATGGTTAGTCAGCAGTAGAGCAATGTTATGTGAGGTGGCAGCTCAGAGAAGTATTTTGTGGGTCATGACATTGAAAGGGATGACAGAGGAACTCCCACCTACCCCATCATCTTCATATATGCTATTGTTTAATTTTTTTTAGAATATATTTTCCTGTTGATGCAACACTATTCTGGATAAATGAGGCAGATTGATGGCATTATTAAACATCTATTTTCCTATGTCTTTTTTTTGCCACAGGATGGAAGTCCAGTAACGACAGCCAATTCTACACACACACACACACACATCAACTCGTGCATGCACATGCCCATTGTTAGCTAATAATAATTTCCCCCTTTCTCTGTCTTGCCTCTTTTTCTTCTTGAATGTACTGAAGCTAAGAACCTTTTAAATCTGAACCCAAGTGCTCCAAGTTCCCTTGAAGGCTCCTCAATCCCTGGGAATTCAGAGAACTGCAGCCCACAAAGTAACTCTTCTAGCTCTGATTTAGAAGAATGACGTTAACAGTGAGATCACAGTGCATGTTTTTGGCCACCACCCAGGTGGCACAGACCCACGTCATGGGCCTGCTCTAAATGATAATAGACCACAAATCCATCATCCACTTGGCTATGCAGGTGACGGTTCCAACAACCTAAGGAGGTTCCAACAACCTCCCTTGTACTGTCAGGAAGTACAGAGGAGAACGAGGCAAACAGGCAGAAAGGTACAAAAGCTACTGCTGAAGTTATCAAATGAAGGCAGTTGATAAACAGACTGGATGCCAGAGAAGTCTGCAGAGGAAAGGGCGATGTTGGGGTGGCATTTGGAAGGAAATGCGCATTGCACAGAGAGCTTTTGAAAACAGGGCAGATTTGAGCTTGCCTGGGAACAGAAAGAGAGATTAGAGGAAGATTTAATTTTCCAGGAAGCGCATCCAGCTTTAATTTAGTCAAAGGCTGCCTTCAAGGGAGAGCACAATTATTAATAGCAAGAGCTTGCCCCCAACAAAGGGCTTCACATATGAACATATTGATCCCACTGTTATTAAAACAGACTCGTCCACTTTTCCCCGGGCTGAAGACTGATGCTCTTATACGGAGTTCTTTCCAGAAACCATGTTCCCTTTTTGTCCCTGTACATTTCCAACATACCCTCCCAAAAGGGTGAATTTTGCACCTCTCTTGAGAAAGGGCTTCTGGAAATTGATTACAACTACAAGCTGCCAGCCTTCAATTTAGAATGCCTATAGCTTTATGGAGTGTCGTTCCTTTCATAAATCCTTGAGACCTGTCATTCAGAAAGCACCGAAGGACCTCGAAGGGGTGGAGGAGCTGAAGAGCTGGCCACATGTCCCATTTGTTACTGCTCGACTGTCGGCGCAGCTAAAGGAGTGGCTGGTTTGCTCGGGACTTTAATGAGGCTGCAGTGTGCCCAGATGGATTATCGCCATCCATCAGGTACTGTGGAGCACGGAACGTATGACAGCCATGCCCCCCTTTTTTTCCTGTGACACTGCTTTGGCTGCTGAAGGCCACTCAGAGAGATGCTAGACAGCAGGTGGGCATTGCAGGCCTTGTGGGCTACTGGAAAGATATTCTCATTTCTCAATAATAAGCCAGGTAATTGGGCTTGTATGTTCATGGCACATTGACATGGACCTTAGGAAAGCTGGAATTGTTGGCCAGTATTCTGTTGTGTTATGTGGTTGTGGAAGGGTGAGTACACAAGGATTCCCTTCCCCACCCCAGCAAGCTTCTTATTGTGCACCCAGTCAAACACTGGTTACAAGACCAGTCACACAACTGGCTGAATTATCAGTCATACAAAAGAAATACTGTATCCTGCAACTGGGAAAAGGTAATGGGACTTACTTTTTGCTCTGAACAAGATTGTGGCCTTTATCCATGATCAGGCCAGAACGAGAGATGATTGCTGTGTTTTTGATACTCTATTCCGACCAAAACCAAAGCACCAAAACGTAATGTGCATCTATAGAAAGGAATGGCTCGGTGGTTTAGACATCGGGCTGCATGGCAAGAGGTTGGGTGTTTGATTCCAAGCTGTTTGTCCTGTGAGTAGTGCCAGCCTGTGTGGCCTCCAGCAAGTTGCACAGTCCCTGGGTGCCCCCAGAAGAAGGAAATGGCGACTTCTAAGCACTATCTACGTAGATAATCTTGAAAATGATCACCATGAGTCAGAATTGGCTTGGTGGCACACACTGTTGGTTGTTGTTGTTGTTGTTGTTGTTGTTGTTGTTGTTGTTGTTGTTGTTGTTGTTGTTATAGAAAAGAAATAAACACTGCAAGGGTATTGTGGTTGTTAGGATCGTCTGCTAGTGACTATGTCTAGTTGTTTTTATCCTATACAAAGCTTTTAGGAATAAAAAAGCCAGATAATCTTTCCCCCTCTGCTATAAACAATACAGAAACTTTGACTTTGATTGCCTTGCTGCAATCCTCCCACTTGTGGGACTTCTTGTCTCACTCCTTTTGCTATTAGTCACTGATCAAGATATAGGAAGATATTTAAATTTAAAATACTCTGACTGAAGCCCATTGAATCAGCGGGGATTTGGTCAGTAAACTTCTCTGTAAGTTCCATTGATTCAAATGGGCCTCCTCTACTTGCAACTCTTCAGAAACCTGCTGCAATTAATGCTTTTGCCTGTGTAAGCTCCACTAGTTGTAATTGCGACTTCAAGCATGAGAAATGATGGCTCCTGGACAAGGCTGTAATGAATACTCACAATTTTCTCTTAATAAGCAGCAGTCCTTCAACATATCTAGATACCCAGTCTGCTATAAACAGACTGATCAAGATATAGGAAGATATTTAAATTTAAAATACTCTGACTGAAGCCCATTGAATCAGCAGGGATTCAATGAGCTTCAAAAACTGTCAACCATTGGAGTTAGAGATGGGCACAAAACATTTTTTTGGTTTTTTTTTTCATTTTTGTTTCATTTCCTAATGAAACAAAAATGAAGTGCTTAAAAAGTGAAACGAAACAAAGTGGAATTTTTCATTTCATTCTGTTTTGTTTTTCATTTTTTCATTATTTATTTTGACAGGTGCTGGCTGATCAGCCCTTGTAAAAAGAAGTGCCAATTGCCAGTAGGGCCTTGCATGCCAGCTGATCAGCGCTTGTTAAAAAAACAAAGTGCCTATCTGCAAACAGGGCCCCAACTAGTTGTCAAAAAAAGACAAATAAATAAAAAATGAAAAACTAAACAAAATGAAAACTGAAATGAGGTGAAACGGAAAAAACAAAATGGAAAATGAAACAAAATGTCCTTTTCGTGTTTTGTGCCCATCTCTAATTGTAATAGTTTTATTTCATTGTTTTTTCTCCTGCATGAAAGTGAAATGACTAGAACATTTTTAACTCTGTGGCATTTTTAGAAAACTATGATTTGAACACACAAAAATATCTACACTGAATTAAATACTTTGTAGTTTGCACAAAATACAAATGCCTAAACAAAACAACTGTATATGTGCAGAACAGTTTGTTGTTATTTTTTGTGTGCCAAATACTTACATTACTCTCAGAGTCTTGCCCTGGAAGGGAAAAACGTTGTACATTTTTCATTTTCATGGGTAGAATGAAAAAAAGAATGGTTTACATCTTTACTTCTATAGGTAAAGGGATCAGTCCTACCAGCAGTACTACTACTGACTGGTACTGCCTGTTGTAACAGATGGAGTCCTTGATTGCCTTAGGGAAAAAGTGTCTAGATGAATGACCTGCACATTCTCCCTTGAAGGCTCATGGAAAACTCTGAAACAGGCTTAGCTTCTGTGTCCCTAGAAGTTGTTTGCTCCATGATGGCTGACATTGTATCAACTTTTGGGTAGTTCAGTTCTTCACTGTGCTTCCTTGACAAGGAACTGAACTCAATGATCCGCGCAGTCCCCTGCAGATAGTGGTGTAGCATGGACGAGGCCACAGGAGCAGTTGATCTGGACACAAACTACTGTAGGAGCACAACTCTCAGGGACAGCCTGATGCCCCCACATGCAGGACAGACTCTGTGAGGAGGTCCAGGCATCTGCTGCCCCTGGAGCTCATCATATGGCCCTCTCAAACATGTCTGGGCATGGTGCAAGTGTGAACATAATGGTGGGTCAACTCAGGAGTCCGACCAAGTGAGTGTAAGGCTTGGATCAGGGTGTGGATGTGCCTCTTCCTCTAAAGGATGGAAAAGGCCTCTGATTGGTTAGTCTGTGACTCCCTTAGCCAACCCTGGAGATCATTCTAGGAGCCATCCACCCGAAAGTAACTTTTGCACATTCTGGACTCATTCGCATGAGTCACTGACTGGTCTGAGGGATCCTGGGAGTCGTAGGTCAAAAACTAGGCAGGAAGGCTCCCAAGCCCCCTGGCCCAAAAGTTTCCATCAGACTAGCGGAAGGGACTCTGGGAGTACTAATGGTCCATGGGTTAAGGGGCATAATGTTTGCCCTTCCATGGGTGTTGGCAACCAGTGCTATGCCACTGCCTGCAGATGATGGTGTTGGTGAACATGGTGCATGCATAACAGGGATGTTCCTGCACTTGATCAGACTGTTTGCCCATCTGGTCCAGTATTGACAGAGTCTACCCAAGAGCTCAGGCAGAGACAGCATGGGCAGTTACTTTTTTAAAGTATGGAGTAGAAACCATAATTTGTTATCTTTTTTCTTTGCATTTTTTTTAAAAACCCTCTGGTTATTTGTTACTTTTCCCATTAACTTTTTTGTTTTTGAAGAGGGCAGAAAATTAGAATTCTTAAGAGAAAAGCAGAACACTTGATCTCTTCCTGTCAAAATGTCTCAAAAGTGGCTAAAGGTGCTCTGCAAAAATAACCTTTAAAATGGCTGGAAACATTGCTTGCCATCCAAGTGGAGCTAGATCATTCGCTCTAGTTTATTTCTGGATGGAATACGGATTTGTACCTTTTGTTACCTGAAGAACGAGAAAGGAACAGAGTAGCTACATTAACTGTGGCTTGTAAACTCTGTCACTGGATATATCAGGATTTGAGATGGGCAACAATCAGAAAAATCGTGATTTGCACGATTTGCAAATCGTGATTTGCAGTGAGGCATGGATGCTATCAACCAAATAAAGGTTGACGAATCAAGGTTGATGAATCAAAAACAATGAATTCAGGAAAACATTCTTATGAATCAACAAACTGAATCACCAATTTGTTTTTGACTTTAGAACCCTATAAAGTGGCCCCTCAAGGCACCTAGAGACACCAAAATTGCAGGGAAGCCTCGCCCCGACTCTCTTCCAAAAGCCATGTCAGTTTGGTGAAGATTGGATTCTGGGTACCTTTTTAGAATGTAATTCTGTATCGGTGCTTTTGGAGTTTTTGGTCTACAGGATCTTGTACCATCAGAACCACTAGCTTATACTTTGGTATGCCTTGCTAATTTTAGTAGACCTTTGTCTAGCACAGTTATAATCATGCATGGGCGCACACTGGCCATCTGATAATGGATGGCAAGTGGGGGAGGGAAGTCTACTCATTTTACACACATGGAAACCTAATCCTATCCTCCAAGTGGCTCATTAGACTCTGCATCATTAGTATTGCTTTAATTCATTGCCTTAATTAATCAGCATTGAAACACAATTTTGTTTCCCCTTTGTTAACACCATTCTCATTCTCTTTCAGTCCGGCTCTTTTCCCTTTTCATTTACTCGTAGTAAACAGTTTTTGTTTTCAACCTTATTTTCTGTTAGCTACTGCTTCCAGTCTCTCTTAGGGCCTTTTCACACGACCCCTAAGATCCGCTGGCAACTTAAATTCGGACCAGAGATCTTGGGGGTTCGTTGCTCTTCCTGCGTCCCCACCCCTCCGTACTTCCTTGCTCCTGTCTGGGTGAGGGGAGGGAGAAAAAAAGGAGAGGAAAAAATGCAGGCTCACCTCCGAAGCCGCCCGGAAAGCCCCGTCGTTGTCCTGATTCCTTCTCTTAAAGGAGCGGCAGGCAAAAAAAACAAACAGAAGCGAGGAGAGCCCGGCACTCACCAGATTACATCCGGATCTGGGGATTTTCACCCTCCGAGAGCAGGTACATGAAAAGTGCGCTGGGACACACTTAGGTGGGCGTGGTCACACTTAATTTCCTGCAAACTCCGGAGCTGGTAGGGAAACAATTGTAAGCTCCAGAGCTGGCAGCCATTTGCGGCGGAGTTTAGGGGTCGTGTACAAATACCCTTACTCCGTCTCTCACTAAATTGAGCAAATGGCATGTGTGACAGACCACGGTGGATAGGTCAAGTGGTTGTCAATTTCTGAGGCTTTACTGCAATCCATCTCTGTTATGTCCAATGGATTTTTCTAATTTGTTTTTTCTCTGGCCATTGATTATAATGACATACAGATCACACCCTTTTGGTAAAAATTGCTGACAGGTTCCTGATTTATAGGGTGCCAAATTTTTTTATTCATGGAAAACTAGGCATTCCTCCTGAGTTGCCTTTGCTTCTGTTCCCCCCACCCACCCACCCACACACACTTTTGACGTTTGTGAAGATTCTCAGTCATCCAGGTGAGTTTATCTGGAAGTTGAGTCATAGCTACTGGACTTGTTTTTGAGAGATAGAAACTGCTGCTCATCCAAACAGCTTCATCAGTCTGAATACAGCTAGTGCGAGTCCTCCATCTTATAGTCAGTCAGCTTTGACCTCTTGTCACCCTGGTCTGAATTAGGGAATCCATTCATGTGAGCATCAAAACCCCCTCCCTCAACAGAGGTGGTGGGCTCCGGCATAGTCTATCTGCTACTTATCAGGCTGTGCTTTCCAAAGTACCCAGACAAATCAAAAAGCCTTCACCACCAAGGCCATAGCTAACGACTCATTCTTGATAGGTTTTAGCACCTTAGGCCATTGTTCACCTTAAGGCTATGGATACTATTGTCTCCCTAACGAGCCTATTCAGGCCATTGTTCATCTTATGAGCCTAATTCAGACCAGGGTGACCAGAGGTCAAAGCTGACTGACTATAAGATGGAGGACTCGCACTAGCTGTATTCAGACTGATGAAGCTGTTTGGATGAGCAGTGAAACATTTCTATCTCTCAAAAAGAAGTCCAGTAGCCATGACTCAACTTTCAGAGAGCCCCACTTTTGACATTCAACCTTTTTATTATACACATCCTAAGGTAGGAATCTTTCCAGAAATTATTCTGTGCATTGATAAATGTCCAGATGTTGCTGGATAGTCCCTTCGATAAGCCTGACACAATGTAGCCCATGATACTAGAAGTTGTAATCCAAAAATACTTGGAGGGTCGGTTCCCCATTCCTAGATTACACTTTCTACTACACCATTGTTGGCATTCAAATCACAGCCATTGTCACCATAATCATAGCTCTGTCTGTAGAGTTAATAGAGGATTTAGACCACTACTGAAGATTCAGAGCTTTGTAGAGCTCTGAAATTACAGCACTCTTCTTGGCTGAGCTCAATTTTCTCTTACAGTACTCCCCTGTTTATTGCGGGAGTTTGGTGCCTGATCCACCTGCAATAAAGGAAAATCTGTGAAGTGCAGATGCCTCAGTAAACTGACCTTGGGCTGCTCCTGCTGGCTGCGTTTCCAAAGAGAGATTTTTAACCCCCTCCCGACACCTCAGGAAACCTTGCTGCCAGGAGCTCAAGGTCTGTTTGCTGAGGTGTCAGGAGGGGGTTAAAAACCTCTCTTTCCAAACTCAGCAGGCAGGAGCAGCCCCAGGTCAGTTTGCTGAGGTGCCAGGAGGGGGTTAAAAACCTCTTTTTGGAAGCCTGCTTTAAACTGTGATATACTGAGCCCGTAATATATGAACCGCATTGTGGCGGAGAACTACTGTATTCACCATTTGCTCGTATAACTTTAGACAGTGTTATGACCTTGTCAGTCAGGGTCCTGGCCAAGCTTAATCTGTGCATATCTTCAATGTATTCAGAAGGGGGATAGTCTAGGGAACCTCCCCCCCCCCAAAAAAAAAATTCCTTCTCGGCTTAATAATGCTGACTCAGTCGGCACTTACTGTAGAGTGGAAGTGGGAGAGAAAAATATTCTATACCAGAAATGATTTAGAGCCGTCACTGCCTTCTGTGGTGGCTATTTTGAAAAAAACCATTCCTCTAGAAGCAAATCCTCTCCATTGTTAAACTGCAGAGCTGGAAGGGACCCCATGGACCACTGAGTCCAGCCTCTCTCAAGGAGGCCCAACCTCTACCTCGGCAGACAGAGACCTCAGCCACTGAGCTCTCCAGCAGTTCATCTGCTGCTCCTCTACAACACGATGTAGGGCACCGGTGGACAAAGTGCAGCCCTCTAGGTCTTTCTGGATCATGATTTCCAACAGACCTCAGCCCATCTCAAAATAATATTTCCAAATATATTGTGTGGAGCTCTCTTGTGCCCTTAATGCCCATTCCGGCCATGAGGGAATTTCAGATTTGCCAAGTTTTCTCCATCAAAGACAAGGCAGAAAATGAAAATATCCCCTGCCTTAAACACAGAGTCAGATTTTGCTTCTAGTCTCCAGGGCCCTATTACCAATGTACAAAATGAGTTAATCTACCAGACTGCAAGACTAGATTTTTAGAAACTATGCAATCATGTTTCATAGAGACATCTCCCTCAGTAGCAGGAATTCCAATTAATTAATCTGTTTTGTCTCCCCCGCTCCTCTCAGGCTCTGTGGTTGCAGGAAATGAAGATGAGGAACACACAAACCAACTAAATAGGCTTTATTTCTTCTCAGGTCAATATTCCCTTGTTTGCCATTTGTAAGCAACGTTACCTCCCTAGGTAGTTTTTCAGGAACAAGAACAAGATGTCTGGAATAAAAAAGCACATTCCTCAGCTGAGCTGCCATGCTATAAAACACAGGTTATTCACTGTGCTCCACGAAGCGGTGTGTGATGTTTGAGATGGGGGTGATTTTTAATAGACAGAATAGAACACAGTGTAACAAGAGGTTGTGGGTCCCTTTAATGCTTTCAGGCCAATAAAAAGCTGTCATTTCAGCTCTTCTCTCCTTTTAAAATATTCTGGATGCATGAACCATGGAGATAGCAACACCGCGATGAATTCTTGGCCCAGTCATTTCATAGACCACAGAATTTGAAATGACTTGTCACCAGGCCTTCTCCTGACAGTTTTCTTTCCTCCCTTTCCTAGACTGATGGAGTTGTAAGGAGGAAGAAACAAAAGATCAAGGGGTAAATATTCCTCTCCCATATGAACTACAGAGAATCCCAAGAACAACATGAATTCTGAGTCTTTTATTTATTTTTTATATAAAAATATGTAATATATGTATATATCCGTTTTACCAGAAGTGACTTCTGGTTCGCAGGGAGGCCCTTTTGGGGCCTCCAGAAGGCCCGGGAAGGCCCTCACAGGCCCGTCCGGGGCAGCGCCAGGCTGGGAGTAAGCACGAGGGGCCCCAGCTAGGCCGCCCAGGCCCGACCCAACTCCCACAATAGGCAGGAATCACTGTAATTGTGATGATTATGGCATACAGCTTATGAAAACCCCAAATTCACAATTTCAGAAAATTAGAATATTACATGTCATCAATAACACAAGGATTGGAAACAGAACAATAATGGACCTCTAAAAAGTATAAGCGTGCATATGTACTCAGTACTTGGTTTGGGCCTCTTTTATATCAATTACTGCCTCAATGCAGTGAGGCATGGATGCGATCAGCCTGTGGTACTGCTGAGGTGTTATGGAAGACCAGGATGCTTCAATAGCAGCCTCCAGCTCCACTGCATTGTTCGGTCCCATGTCCCTCATGTTTCTCTTGGCAATGCCCCATAGATTCTCTATGGGGTTCAGGTCAGGCAAGTTTGCTGGCCAAACAAGCACAGCAATCCCATGGTCATTGAACCAGGTTTTGGTACTTTTGGCAGTGTGCACAGGTTCCAAGTCCTGATGGAAAAAGAAGTCATCATCCCGATAAAGCTCGTCTGCAGAAGGAAGCATGAAGTGCTCCAAAATCTCCTAGTAGGCACCTGCATTGACCCTGGACTTAATGAAGCACAGTGGACCAACACTAGCAGATACCATGGCTCCCCAAATCAACACAGATTGTGGAAACTTCACACTGTACTTTGCATTGTGCATTGTGTGCCTCTCCATTCTTCCTCCAGAATCTGTGTCCTTGGTTCCCAAATGAGATGCAAAAGTGGCTCTCATCAGAAAAGAGAACTTTGGACCACTGAGCAACAGTGTTCAGGAGCAGCTTGACAAGAGGAATAGGACATTTGAAGCCCATGTCCAGGATCCATCTGTGTGGTGGCTCTAGAAGCACTAACTCTAGCCTCAGTCCACTACTTGTGAAAGTCCCCAACACTTTTCAATCCTCTTCAGTCATCCCTGCTGCTTATGCACCTTTTTCTTTCACACTTTTCCCTTCCACATAATTTTCTATTGATGTGCTTTGATACTGCACTTTGGGAACATCCAACTTCTTTTGTAACCTGTGCCTTTTGGGGCTTTCCCTCCTTATGGAGGGTATCAGTGATGGTTTTCTGCACAACTGTCAGGTCAGCAGTCTTTCCCACTATTGTGATTCCTACTGAACTAGCCTGAGAGACCATTTAAAGGCTCAGGAACCCTTTGCAGGTGTTACGGATTCATTAGCTAATTAGAGTGGGACACTCTGAGCCCAGAATATTGAACCTTTTTACACTATTCTAATTTTCTGAGATTGTGAATTTGGGGTTTTCATCAGCTGTATGCCATAATCATCACAATTATACCAAAGTAAGTCTTGACATATCTCACTTTGCATGTAAAGCTATACTTTCCAGAGCTCCTTAACAGCAGTACAAAGTCCAAACCTCTGACGAAATCCTTCTTGCAGAAGCAGACTGTGCAAAACTTAATTTTTGGACCACTAGTGCCTAACTAACATTTGGCTTGAAGTCATTTGTTTGTCTTAGCACGAGCTTCTTTTGCCTCTGTGTGCCACAAATTACCTTCCTTTTGTTTGAGGATCAATTTTCAGAAGATAAAACAAGCGTCTAATTGTTCAGACACAGGCCTTTGAGGACATCGTGTGCCCAGAAGATAAACATTGCAACAGCAGGAAATACTCATTTCCTTCTCCATATAATTCAACTCTACATAAACAGCTGAGGAAAGTAGGGACTGATCTCAACTACCTGACTTTCCATTGGTATGCTGGTTTATAATGTATTCAGCCATGCCAGCCACATGGCTATAGACTTGCACAGCACTGGCTCTTTGGCTTAAAAACAGAGATCAGCACCATCCCTAGAGTCAGATATGACTAGCATGCAAGTGCCGGGAGGGGGGGGGCTTTACCTTTAAAATGAAAAAACTGGGTTGACAATTCAGATAAATGAAATGCAACAGGCATGTTCAAAACATGAGTCGACGTTTTGATTTCAAATGTAAGCACAACTCTGAAGCCCCTTAGACTTATCATTTACAGGTCCAAATATTTGATAAGCTTATTTTGTTATAGACACCTGCAGAGATACACACACCCTAAACACATACATGTGGGCTTACAGTTATTATTTAAAATGCATTCCATCAGTCTCAGTGGCACAACTTTGAAGGGCAAGAAATCTTCACCCCGTCCTCAAGGGGAGCGTGGGCAAGGTGACAGGTATAAGACATGTGTTGCCCTCCATTTTCCACTGGCATGTCACCACCCCCCTAATAAAGGGATGTCAGTTCAAATTATTAAGCAATCGTTTCTTGTCTTCTTTCACCCACGCCCACCTAAAGTCAGCAGAGGAATTCCTCCCTCCTTAAGTTGCATAAATTCTCTGATTGCCCTAATTACCAGCTGGCTATACATTCCCTGCTGTAGAAGCCCAGGAAGTTTGTCAGTGCCAAAGCAATCATTTCCCTAAGCCGTTTCTTCAGGTGTTTCAGCCCACTCAGTCGCCCTCTCTTAGAGGATTTGGGCACCACATGGCAACAAATTACTGTATATACTCGAATATAAGTCTAGTTTTTCAGCCCTAATTTTGGGCTGAAAGGGGGGGGGCTCGACTTATATTAGGGTCAATACTTTAAGCCACTGAGGCAAGTTCTTGGGTTGGTGGCTAAAAGTCATTTTAAACATTGTGCGCTGCTTCTCCCAACCCCCTCTGCATGACTTCTTAAATATCACACACCACTCCCCCAGCTCACAAAGGAGGAGCTGCCAGGCCCTGCTGCATTTCCCACCCTAGACTTATATTCGAGTCAATAACTTTCCCCTGTTTGGGGGGTTAAATTAGCGGCCTTGACTTACACTCTGGTTGACTTATACTTGAGTATATATGGTATCTGCTTGGAAACCTGCAGCTTTCACTTGAGGTCACTCTCAGCTTAGTCAAGGGGGTTCTCACCGGGTTTTGTGCAGAGTGGAGGTTTGTGCATTGTCATTAGGATACACACATCCCCGTTTGGCCCTCATTATCCAGATTAGGTATAGGGATCAATTGGCCCTCCAGATGTTTCCTGATGCCCGTACCATCACCCAGTCTGCATGCCCATTGGTAGGCGAGGATTGGAGCAAGAATCCAAACACATCTGAGAGGACTACAGGTTCTCCAGCCCTCCTCCAGACTCACAGATTTGTATGTACATAGCCGACTGCATGAACTGGAGTCGAACAGAGCCAGCAATACTTAGGATGGGGCCAGCAGCTTCTGCCTTGCACAAGACCCATGAAAAATATCTCCGTTTCATTTACTAGTAGTAGCATCTCAACAGTATTAGCATAGTATTAGTTTCACATGTGAATGCTAGTAGAAAGGTATCAACTGGATCCATACATAAGTGCTTGGGAGTGGCCTGGCAGGTACAAAGCACTCTTCACCCCTTCAGTCTGGACCTAGAAATGCTACACAGAAGGTTAAAGGATCCTGATGAATGGTTTCAATTACAACAAAGACAAAAAAAGAAAACTCTACACACAGATTGCTATCATCATCATCATCAAGAAGAAGAAGAAGAAGAAGAAGAAGAAGAAGAAGAAGAAGAAGAA
>JAHTLZ010000021.1:1620337-1630351 GCA_023846285.1 Phrynocephalus versicolor
CTCAGTGCTTCTCATCTTTAGTCATGTGCTAATGATCAGATAAAGTCTCAAGAGAAATCTTTAAAGAAAAGTCCCACAAATTAACTGACAGGGAGGAAAGAAGAAGAAAAGATCAAACTAATGAATATGTTACAGAGTTTGCTTTTCCAGAGTCAAAGAAGGATAACGAAGTTGCTTGCTCCCTGCTGTGAAGCAGCAGAATGAGAAAAATAATAAGATGTGGGGAAGTAAATAGGGTTTATTTAGCCATATTTGTGAATGCTTCAGAGCTTTCTAACTCTAAATGTTTCAGCTTAGCTAGGACACTAACCAAGCTTGGTACAAAAACAATCACAGCCTTTTTGCCATCCTCTCTTAGCTGTGTACCCAAGTCTATTTTGGGACAAGATTTTCATAGCCATATTTGAACTGCTCTTTTCCATTGCACAATGTCAGATTTCATCAAGATAATAAGCTAGAATGAAAGGGAGGGGAGAGTAGAAGCTCTCTGAATTATCAATTTATTTACAATTTGTCTGAAAAGTGTGGAAACAGAAAACTAAAATTATCACCCTTCTTACTATCTCTGTCTCTGGCTACACCTTGATTTTTATTAAAAAAATAATAAAGCCCTATGAACCTATCCCCAGCTTCCTCTTGTGTGAAAACAAATTGCCCAGAGAATGGATTTTATGTTCTAGTGATGTTTACTCACTGTTCTCCCTTTTTGCCACAGTAACAACAGCTTAAATTATCCATAAAGAAATGTGAATTTATTATTTGCTGAAGGATGATAAATTAATGATTTAAACTCAGACTATGGCAGAATTTGGATCAAGCCCTGAGGCTGGTCTCCCCAGCAATGCAACTTTCAGGAGTAGTGTAAAATTAGTATTGTAAGCTTCTTATTTTTGGTACAGAAATTTTCCTATGGGAAGTTCTCATTTATTGCTGTGACGAAGAGGAGATTTCCTCAGAGAGCAGCCAAATGTAAACTTCAGTAGCTCAAATGACAATTGTCCAAACAGTGAGTGACAAGGGAATAACAGAAAAAATCTGATCTGGTAAGAAACACAATGCCCAGTAGCAATTAGGCTTTGTTTAAGAGAAAAAAGAAATCAGGAAAACTATGAAGTTCCGCCATCTGAGAGAAGAAGAATGGGCAACACATCAGACAAGCTAATTCATTCCATGGTATGTGACAAAGGGAAGCATAATGTAATTTGCATACTAAAACATTGACCTTTTCCAGTTTATTTATTCAGCTGTGAGCATTTCTGGAACATACACTCAGAAAGAATAGGTGCCTTAACCTCCATTCAATAAGCCCAATAAAAATACACAAGGAGCTATGGTTCTTTCCCAAAGACCACCAGATCTAACAAGTAGGGAGATGTAAAGGAAGAAACAATCATTTATTTATTTATTACCAAGGATTTCATCCCATGTCTTTTTATCTCAGGATACTATTCGAGACATCATTCTCGCTAGTCTCGATTTTTTCCCCTACATGGCAATAAAACGAGAATCTTTGTCCAAATTTGAGTTTTACTTTCAAATGGGAAAGGACATCCCAAAATAAGCCATGTGTAAAGGCTCTGTGTAATGATAGCTCTGTTAGTGGAACTCCCATGACATTTGAAAGAATGCATATTGAAACAGAAATCTTTCCTGCTGTTTTGCTGCTGCAGAACTGGTTCACTGAAATCGATACGCAGGTACTGATTTAACTTTAAAACAACCACTTGCAATGGCCATGATCCACAGTCCATGCTAACTATAGTCTTCCTTATGACCATTAAGGTTATTTACAATAATAACTAAATATTAGGTGTGGCAAGCAACATTTTTAACATTTTAAAAAAGAATCAACTATTGACATCTAACTTGTGAACAAGACACCTCAGTTTGCTTTTTAAAAATGCAAAACAGATCTTGAAATCTTTCTCGTTATACCCTCAGCATTCCATGCAGCTCTACAGAGCTGTCGTAATTAACATTCTATCCTAATAATGGCAAGAAACTTGTTCTATATTTTTGCAAACTGCAGAGCAGTGATGCAAAGCTAGGAAACTTTTCTGCTGTGGCATCCTTTTTACTTAAGTCTCTCACATTGCCCTCCTTTATATATCAAATTGGAAGGTAAGCTCGTCAGAGAAGCACCCAGGTAAATGAGTGAAGGATTGCAGCTTCTCTGAAGACTATCTGATCATTCTGGAGTATGATGCCTGTTACGTTCAATAATCACACAGCTGTTATACATTTTCTTAGAAAGCACAAATCTAGCAAATTAACACACACACTTACATGGCCCCCATCATTTATTCAAGTTACAATTTTACAAATGATTTCTTTGTTTCTCTTTCATCTCCTGCCTGCCTGAAAACAAGCAGCATCCCTCCCTTTTATTCATATAAGTCTTACGTCTTCAGCTGCCTGCTTTCCATACTAAAAGCATTGCTCCACTCACCTCGCTCATAATTGTTTTCAAACGACACTGCACAGATCTCCCCTTCGTCAGCACAAGGCTACTGTACTCGACTCTTCGCACTGTTCCTAGTTTTTCTCTTTAAAAGGGCTGCCCAGCGGCATCACAGTGCTAGTAAACCAATAAGAAACATTTCACCTGCTGAACTCCCTCCTTGAGCATCTGAGAACACAAAGGGCCACCTTGTGGTAAGAGCTGAGAATTGTGTTTCACTAACCAGATTAGCCCCCCCCCCCAGAAAAAGATGAGCAAAAGACAGCATGACTCTCGAGATCACACAAATGCAAGAGCAGACAATACCTTCTTTACCCACTAAAAATTGAATTGCTGCTTGTTTGGTTTGTGTGTGTGTGTGTGTGTGTGTGTGTGTGTGTGTGTGTTCGATGCTGTCAAGGTGCAACCAACTTGTAGTGACCCTGATAGGGCTTTCAAGGTAATTAACCACATTTAAGGTGTGGTTTCCGTGGCCAAGTGGGGATTTGAACTTCCAAGGCCTAGTCTGCCATTCTGACAATTTCAGTGGTCTAATAAATGTACTGCTTATTCATGCACTCCCCACACCCAGTATCTGAAGAACTGGACTGCAACCTATGAGATCTGCCCTTACAATATTACTTCCCTAGTATACAAAATGGCTAGGTTGATTGCGTGTTTGCTTTTGTGAGTCATAATGAAACAGACTAATAAGGCCACATTTTTGAAAATGGGTTCAAAGGTCATTTTTTTTAAAGAACGTGATTGGCTATATGAATGCGATGCCTAGAAAAAGAGGGCTACGAGGGTAAATTATTCTACACTCCAGACTTTTGAATTGTCTGGAGTGCAGAAAGAGGTTCAGTCATGCTGGAAGCCTTGCTAGCCATCATAGGACTCACACAGGTGAGAAGCCATACGAATGTCTAGAGTGTGGAAAGAGGTTCATTTATTCTGGAACCTTTGCCAATCATCACAGGACCCACACAGGTGAGAAGCCATTTGCATAGCCTGCTTACTGTAATTAAACTGTAAACCACCAGATACTAGTTGAAGTGGTATGGAGCAGTATATAAGCAGAACACTTTCCTTTGCTTTGCTACCAGGCAAAATTCAAGGTGCTGACCTTAACCTACAAAGCACAAAATGGCCTTGGCCCAAGCTGCCTCAAAGATTGAATATTGCAGTATGAACCAGCTTTGGTGCTAAGGTCATCAGGAGAGGCCCTTCTCTCCATCCCATCACCTTCACAGGTACGTCCCAGAAGAACACATGAAAGGCTTTCTCTGTTGCTGCTCCCAGACTTTGGAACTCCCTCCTACAAAAGGCCAGGACTGCCCCATCTCTGCAGTCTTTCTAGAAGCAGGCAAAGACCTTCCTCTTCAGGGAACTTTCCTTGAATGATGGACTACCTACTATGTGACTTTATATGGATTACCATACATGATTGCTTTGACTGATTTCATAAGAGCGCCAGTGTTTTCCATGTCACTTTCCACCCCCATAATGGATTTTTCTTTTCTCCTTGCATGCTCTTTGTACTTTAGCTCTGATGTTACCTTTTAATGTTCTAAGATGCGACTTCTAATTTCCTGTTCATAACTTTAATATATCTTAAATGTTCTGGGCTGTATATTGTCCCTTACGATTGTAAGCTACCTTGGGTCCTTTTCCAAAGAGAAAAGTGGGGTAAAAATATTCTAAATAAATAAATAAATAAATTTCTGAGAGCAAATTGGATGTTGAGAGTAGTCATCCGCTTCTCAGTCACTCTTTCTGTGCCTTCAGCAGTGGTGAAAAGTCCAACAGGTGAAGCTTTGCCCATCCCTTTGCCAAAAGGAAAATTGTACCAAACGAATATCTATCTGCTCTGCAAATAATATGGTGGGTAGAGATGGGCACGGAACGAACATTTTTTTGTTTTCGTTATTCGTTAGTTGTTCCGTTACGTAATGAAATGACAAATGAAAATTGTGATGAAAATGCAATAAAACGAACAGAACCACGAAAATTGTGGTCGTTACTTTTCGTTTCCGTTAATGGCGACGCGCAATGAAATGAGCTGTTTTAAATGTTAAAAAATGCCCTGGACATCCATAAAAACACAGCGATAATTATTTGTATTGTCTGACAATACCTACCAGGGGTGTTGGGGTCCTTAAAATGTTTGTTTTTGTCTTCTCCCATTGCGATGCATTTATCTTTTCCCTTTAAAATGGATGTCGCCACCAGCCAAAAATGGAGGCAAGCCATGTGATGGGATCATGTTCAACCAATAGCATGCCCAGGTTGCAGACTGGGCGGGCAGGTCTGGCAGCCACAGAGGGCATAAAAAGCTCTGGCAGCCCCCATCCTCCTTGCAGTCTCTGGTGGGAGTTAGGGTGGGATTGCTGTCTCTGCGACTCTAGCTTCAGTCCTGCAGCCTCCCTGTGTGTGTGCGTGCTGCGTACCTCTCAGTGAGTACCCTCCCCTGCCCCACAGTGCAGTCACTCTGCGGCTGCCTTGCACCCCGGGCAACGCCCGCCGCTGCCTTTGCAGCCTCCCTGCGTACCTAGTCTATACTGTGTCTCTGCCAGCATCCATTTTTTTGAGTGTTTTCCCTCTGGTCTGGGGCATTGCGGGATGCCTGCACACGGAAATGCTTTAAAAATCATGCAAAAAGCAGGTAGAAACAACAAACGAAAAAACAAAATATGGTAACGAATTTTTTTCAAAAATTCACAACAAACAGAAACAAACCGAAACAGACATCTCAATGACAAACGAAAAACCAAAATGCCTTTTTTTTTTTGTTTCGTGCCCATCTCTAATGGTGGGAGCTTTGGGGTGATGGCTGGGATGAAAAAAAATCATTTGTTCATTGTGTTTTGGGTTGGTTTTTTTAGCAAGATGTACATTATAAAACAGAAGAACAGATCCACGTGCTCTTCAAAGCATGCAGTAAACAAAAATGACAGCTGGAAATATTTGCAAGAAGTATTTTCAGGAAAAAAAAATATTTCTTCTTTGACTCAGTGACTCCAAAACAGTTTCAGACTGAAATCAGGAGACCATTTACTGTTACTAAAAATGGTAAAATTTTAGTATGCTCCTTCCTTTAGCTGAAGAACTGGAGTGTTGGTATAGATAACTGTGGTGTGGTTGAGGAGCAGAGAAATACCAGGAATGTTCCTGTCCTCAGCATCTTTTCTGAAGGCCAAAAGATGAAAGAGAAGAGCCATAATTCCTTGTGAAGGAGGACCCCAGAAGAGACTCCTGGGTGTATGTACTGCCCCTCCATTGCTGTAACCTATATGAAACTCTGATGAATGATAAGATTTGACATTCACTTTTTTCTTCTGGTAATGAAAGGTATCTGTGTCATAAAATGTGTCCTGGGACTATCAAGAACAATTTGACCCTTCTCAGGCAAACCCCAAATATTAACAAATAGCGTACAGGAAACATTCCCTTCCATAAAGGTGGGGGAAAAACAAGAGACAAAATCTTAAATACTAATTCCTATATTTTAATGTGTGCTTTTGTGGATCAAGTCCACTTGTTGAGACATTGGAATCAAACTTTATTTCTCAATATATATTTGTCTGAGGAAGTAGATTTGATACACAAAACTTTAAAATGCAGCAAATGGTTTTAAAGGCACCACATTTTCCCCCTCTGGAGTTGTTTTTTTTTTGGGGGGGAGGGGGGTTATTTGGGGGTTTTCCCCTCTGGTGCTTGCACAGACTAACACATCTACTTCTTTAATTCCTTCCATAAATAACTTTTACCAACCTGACATGATTATTATGCTGCTTGTAGATGACACAAGTTGTCTTCCTAGTGTTAGGATGCAAAGTCTGTTTTCCTGAGCCTGAGACACTGGGTTGCTTCACAAGTGGCAGCAGAGAGAAAGGACCCATTATTCACCTATTTTTCTACCTTCACCTTCAATTTGACAGCCTGTCTAACATCACTTGACAGCACCACTATCAGAAAATGTCCTGTAACTGAGATTTTCTTTCTCATTGGTAAGGTTCATATGGAGAAACAGTGATATAGATGAGAGTATGATTTGGAGATCCTTTATCATGGATATAATTACAGAGGGCCACAATTCACCTGAGTCAAAATGAAAATTATTTAATATCTGGAGGGAGAGTAATTCCCCTACTCCTTTTCTCAACACTCTGAAGGCTCTTGAAACTTAAACCACATTAATTAGTGGATGTTTGCACAATGCAGTGGTACCTTGTATAAAGGAATTTATTCATTCCAAATGAAATTATGTTAAGCAAATTTTCCTTTGTACAAATTTTGCATAGGAATGCATTGAAAACAGAGTAATCCCTAATTGTGACCATTTTTATGCTGTATGGATTCGCCCCATAGACTATTCTGTTAAGCAAATTTCCTCTATCTCCGGAATTTTTTAAAGTTATACAGATTTGATGTTATACAAACCATTTGTTATACGAGGGTCCACTGTACATGGGATGTCATTTGGTACTTCCACCATTGAAAGTGGGAGATGAAAGAACTGGAAAATGTTGAGTATTTATAGCAACTAAGTACAGAAGCTTGGTGCCAAGCTCACATCTAAAAACAAACAAATGCTGACAGTTGATAGTAAAACAGCATTTTTCCCCAATAAAAACATTTGGAATTAAATAAAAATGTAAACATTCTTCATGTTGTCCACAAAAGCCCTTAGGGCTGGCTTTCATTAGTGCAAATTAACTTGTGGCCATTGTGGAGAAATATTGTCATTCTGTCTTTGTAGGAGAAAGAAAGACCAAGTAACAACTTGGGGTAAGTAGGAGGCAGGAAGCAGTGTTTAAGAGATGCAATGGATAACCCAATAATTTCAACTTAGAAAGACAGGAAATAATAGGTATCTAGATCAATTTGAATGCCTTCCTACCAGGTAACCCCTACCAGTTCAGGTTACTTTTCACGTGAATTGGTCTTCAGTTCTCAGCAATAAGAGAGTTGTTTTCATCTGTTCCTCTATTACTGTCTGGTTTACTTCTGCGACTAAGCATGACAGATATAGATTTCAAAGGATAATTGGAACTGCAGAAAAAATTATTGTTACTAAATTGCCATCTATTGTGGAATTGTATACCACATGAGCTAAAAAGAGGGTGATGAAAATATATACAGATTCCACACATCCTGGACATAATCTGTTTCAGTTGTTACCCTCAGCGTGATGTTTTAGGGCATTGCATACTAGGACAACTAGATATAAAGATAGTTTCTTTCCAAGTGCTATCAAACTGTTGAATAATTAATTTTTACTTCTCTTCTTCCTTTTTAAATAATAGGTTATATTGTATTGTTGTACTGTGTTTTTATTGTTGAATATATGATTCTCATATTTCCTTTTATATATGGAGAGCATATTTTACCAAAACAAATTCTGGGTGTGTCCAACCACACTTGGCCAATAAAAGGATTCTGATTCTGATTCTGATCTCCTAAAAACAACCATATTCTGCTCCCTGCCAGATACAAAATGCTTACTCCTACTACCTGCCCATTATTGGCCTCACAGTCTACTTTGTGGCAAATGAGTTGTGTTTTTCAAGCCAAATGGGTATTTGCGGCAATAAGCAGTTACACTCGGATCTGCATGTAGAGAAGATGAGAAGAAATCAATTCCCTGTTGTCCTCTTGGTAACTAAAGCGTAATATTGTACCTCTTCTACTAGCTTTTAAAATGTGGAAGAGGGGGTCTGTTGTGGGGGGGGGATATATTTTTAACTCCAGCTTACCTAGTTGAGACCTTAGGTTCATGTCAAGGGAGCCTTCAACTCTTAGGCAACCCCCTTATGAACTGATGTTTTGCAGGATAGTAGCAGAGGAGGACTTCTCTATGAGTTCTGCTTTTTCATTTCAGAGATTATGCTTTGTATTTTTCCACCTGTAAAGCTAGTTGCCCTAGTTACCTGAAGGCACCACAGAAACTTCTAATAGCTATGCAGAGCATTGGCTTATTCCTCATTTGAAGGATAATATCCAAGGGCCTGCCAGGGCTTGAAAAAAATTGTTAGTCCCCACTAATTTTCCACTTTTCAATAGTATGTCAAGATCATTACAGTGTTAATTCCCAAACAGGAAAAATAAGAATAAGGTCTGTGATTGACTTTTGACTCACATAAATTGTCTTCTTATAACCACCCAATGGCCAAAATCCTGTTGCCTAGGGAAGTATCTTGCACTAGAATAGGTCCATTAATTCAATGAGACAGGTGAGTTAGTTTAGCTCTCCCATAAGATCAGTTGGTTCAAATAGGCCTACTCTAGTGGCGACTTACTTTAGCACAGTAAATCACAGCTAGCATAGGCCCCTTTGAATCAATATTTTATTTATTTTTTATTTTACAGAATTATTTAGCTACCCCACTACCAAATGATGTCTAGGTGGCATACAACAGTATATTAAAAACTATAATATCATATTAAAACTAGGGATGGGCATTTCATTTCAGAACCAGTAGGTTCCAAAATGAACCACAT
This sequence comes from Phrynocephalus versicolor, assembly GCA_023846285.1. Lineage (NCBI taxonomy): Eukaryota > Metazoa > Chordata > Lepidosauria > Squamata > Agamidae > Phrynocephalus > Phrynocephalus versicolor. Next base: position 1,629,282 of record JAHTLZ010000021.1, read on the forward strand.
GAGCCCAGGTGCTGCTTAGAACCATCTGATACACGTAGAGCCAATTGCTTTACCTTTCTCTGGGCTTGTGCGGGGTTAAACTGCAGGCAGCACTCTGTGACATCATCTTTCCTTATCTTTCCTCCTTCATGGGTGCTGGCCAATCAGATACGGAGGCGGGGTGATGCCTATCGCTCCACAGCTCCTGATTAGCCAGCACCCACAGAGGAGGAAAGATGGCATCACAGCGTGCTTCTTCATTGGAGCTTAGCTCTGTGCCAGCAAAAAGAAAGATAAAGCAATTGGCTCCACGTGTTTCAGATGGTTCCGAGCATCATCTTGGCTCATGTGGTTCATTTCGTAACCTACTGGTTCCCAAATGAAATGCCCATCCCTAATTAAAACCATGAAAATGCAAGCAGTTTAAAACAATTAATATACAAATAATAAAATCCTGCTGCTCATAGACCTTATGAAGTACAGTATTCGATTTACCAAACCCCAGTGCTTCAGTGGGACTACTCTAGTGTGACTAGTGTAGTTGATCCGGTAAGCCGTGGCTTCTACATTGTTAGTAGGAACAGGAGCAGCACTAGAAATATTTACAGTTGGACTCCAGTATCTGCTGGGGATTGGTTCCAGGCCTTCCTGTGGATAATGAAAACTGTGGATAAGAAATAATGCCACCCCCACCCCCAACTATTGTTTTGTGACAGTAGCTTGCTTTACGTCTGCTTTTTGCGACAGTAGCTTGCTTTACAGCTACTATTAGAGATGGGCACGACTTAACGGTATTTTCGTTTTCGTTTTCGTTTTTCGTTTTCGTTACGGAAACGAAACGAAAACGAAAATCGGCACCAACCTGGACCGAAAACGGAAACGAAACGACTAATTTCGAGCCAATTTTCGTTTTTCGTTACTGGAAAAGCACTCAATTGAGCTAAATGGGGAGAAACGAAAAATTTTTCGTTTTCGTTTTCGTTGTTTCGTTTTCGTTACGTAACGAAACGAAAACGAAAAATTTTGAAATTAGCCCACGAAAACAGAAACGAAACGACTCAGACCCTAGCCGAAAACGAAAACGAAAACGA
>JAHTLZ010000021.1:1652262-1668250 GCA_023846285.1 Phrynocephalus versicolor
TGATGATGATGATGATGATGATGATGATGATGATGATGATGATGATGATGATGATGATGATGATGATGATGATGATGATGATGTCTATAAAAATGTATCCCAGGATGATTTTGGCAGGGCAAAATACAATAATTTCAATTAATCCATTTAAAAAAAATATGCCAGCTGTATCATAGGTTCATAAGGAGAAAAAACATTACTCATATGTCAGAAATCAGAGCCAAGTTGAAAAATCAGGTGATGAAGAGGCATATCATGAAATCCTATGTTTTTTAAAGCTCCATCTGTTTGGCATACCCAAAATAGTACTTCTTGGTAACTTACACTGTCCTCTTGCAAAAGCACTGGAACTCACATGCAAGGTCATTATGAAATTGGTTTATCTCACTGTTTATAATGCTATATTGTTCCAGTGATTGCCTGACTCTCTCAATCAACATGATAGCATACAGTTAAGGTGACTTTGATCCCTCCTTTCACCACCAGTTGTTCTCTACTATAAATCAAAGAGGCCAAAAACAGATGTCAAATAATAAATATGAGAAAGGAATCTAATGTCTGTGTTACCCTGAGATGGAGAGAGTGATACCAAAAGATTATTTTGCTCACATTGCAAACCAAGGGGAGAGGGGTGGACATGGAGCTCTCATTTCTAGTTGCTGTAGGTTCCAAGGATTTGTATCAAGACTGCAGAATCTCTCTGTGGTGTTTGAGAAAGCAAGGTGGAAGACACCCCAAAATCTAACATGGCTGCAATATGAACTTTCAGGATCCAGGAGCAGAGTACAGCTACTATGATCTACACAGTGGTATGTGTGTGGTTAGTTTTGTAATGATTGCCATATAGATAGGATCAACCCTCTGATTTCAGTTCATATTGTCACTACATATGGTGGAGGGGAGGCTAAAAGATCTCAGCAGGTTGACATGGAGAGAAAACATTAATCAACAGGGGAGAGAACCCAGAGAATTCCAACGATAAAAGCAAAGTGTTCTGCTTATATACTGCCCCATAGTGTTTACAGTGCTCTTTTGGCAATTTGTAACATAATTACTGTATGTAGGCTACACATTGCACCACCTCCAGCCAGCCGGGTACTCATTTTACTGACTTCAGAAGGATAGAAGGCTGAATCAATAATGAGCCGGCTACCTGGGACTGAACCCCAGGTCGTGAGAACAGTTTTATTTGAAGTACTGCTGTTTAACCACTGTGCCACAATAAATTGGCTTTTCCCAGTATACAAGTAACAGATTTTTTTAAAAAAAAATACAAGTAACTAGAAAAGGTTCACCAAGACAATTTCTCCAACTCTGTGCTACTTTTCCACCCAGTAATGAAAACAGATGGAGAAATAAGTCTGTGGAACATTTAATAAAGCAAAGAAAAAATAACATGTTATACTTTTCTTCTTCTTTTTCTTAGTGCATGTCCCACTTTGTGGTAGGGTCTGCTATCCTTGTTTTTGCCTTCCATTTGGTTTGGTTGTGGGCTAGCTCTGTGTGAACCCGGGACAACATTTTATACTTGTGCCATTATGCATCTTTTTGTTTAAATTCTGAATCCAAATAAAATGCTCCTTAACTATACTCAGGTCATGAAAATCACATCCTGTTTAAGGAGAGGAGTTAGAGTAGAAGCTACCATAATGTATATCTTGTTACTATTAAAGAGTCTTGTACCAATTACCTTTCGTGAAGGACTCACGTCTAAGCCTTGATTCAGACCATAAACAATAGACCTCATTTTGGGCAAGGGGGGATTTCCTGCAATAGAAAAGGGGGATAATTTTATTGACTGTTCAGATGACCAAAAATGTAAATCACTTCAGAATGCCAAAATTAAAAAAAAAATGTTATCATTATCACTGGAAATCCCTTTTTGAGTAAAGAAAACAAGATGGGTTTGGACAAAATAACTTGCTTATCTAGGAGTACAGTCACTCCTCACTTAGCAACCTACCTGTTTAAAGACCCACTCAGGGTAACAACCAGAATCAGTGGCCAAAGCTACCACCGCTGCCTAATTGCTGCCTCAGGAAGAACCTACTGTTCCAGCCCACAGGTCCTGGCCCAAAGAATCCTGCCTGCTTCTGCTTGCTTATATCTATATTGTCACTAGTTGAGAGGGGAGGAAGCAGGGCTACAGCATCCCTTGTCTCATTTCCTTCCTCCTCCTCTGCTTCCAAGGAGTGGGGATTGGTTGCAAGCATTACAATGCCTCCAGCAGGGAGGAGACTGTCCCAAGTGGGGCAGAGCATTGGTGGCCTCCATTTTAAGTTTCTCCTCCTTTTCTTTTTGCTTCAGCTGCGACCTCCGGGAGAGCCTCCCCACTTTGGTCTGCCTACAAGGAGAGCAGCCTCAACACATCACAATACATCCACTTTAACAACCAATTCATTTAATGAACTAATTATAGGAACTATAATTAATAGTGAGGAGTACCTGTAGTTGATTCTTGGTTAACATTCTTTTAAGAAGCTGTTTAAAAGTTTATAGACACTTATCCCTACAACTATTTCAAGTGGCAATTCACTTCAGGTTAAAACATTTAGAGATGATTCTGTTACAGCAAGTGTAGGCAAGCCTACAGGGTGTTTTCTAGAATCCAGGACTTGATACAAGGAAGAATACTGCAATGTGGTTCCTTTGAGCGTTTGTAGCTTCTTCAGTCACTGCCACTGAGTCCTATATGAGTGGCAAATGGGTTTTGGGTTTTCTATTCAGAATAAATCAGTCCATGCTTCCCACCCCATCTAGGATATGGCCTTTCAATGTGAAACAGATAGAGATGAGCACAAAACAGAAAAAAATAGAATCTTTTTTTTTCATTTCATTTTGTTTTCTTTCATTTCATTTTGTTTTTTAAAAGAAATTTAATTTGTTCTATGGGTCAATTGGTTTTAAGAACATTTTTTCTTATGAATTGCAGTTTCCCATAGGAATGCATTGAAAATTGATTAATCCATTCCAGAGGCTACGGGTCACTTCATTTTTCAAAAATTTTGTCTTTTGAAACACGGTTTCCCATAGGAATGTATTGGGAATGGATTAATTCATTCCAGAGGCTAGAATACAGACAAAAATAATGAGGTTTTTTTCTGAGCACATGTAGAACGGTTTTTTACCTTATGAAGTATCCCATAGGGAATTTTTTATTTGTTTTGTTTTAAGAGTTACCACTGTGGTTTCGTTACAAAATGAAACAAAATGAAATGAAACGCTATGCTACCCTGGGTCCCAGAGGCACCAAAATAGCAGGGGAGCTTCCTCAAGTTCTTCCCTGTCAGCCTCCAAAATTTGGAGAGATTTGGGAGTCAGGGGGAGGAGTTATTAAGGTCCCGAGGGGTTGCCCCTAGGGGGAAAAAATCTAATTGGATTCAGAGGCCAAGCTGCAGGTGAGAGATTAACACCACCACAGCTTGGCTTCTATTCTGAATCCAATTCGAAAGAATTTTTCCTAGATGCACCCCCTTTGGACCTTAATAACTCAGCCCTCTGAAAACCAAATATCTCTAAATTTCAGGGGCTTACCTAGAATCACTAGAGGAAGCTCCCCTGCCATTTCCATGCCAAAACATGGCTGCAATTTGTATTTTCGAGTACATGCATAACAAAACATTATGTACTCAAAAATAGAGATTGCAGCCATGTTTTGGCATGGAAATGGCAGGGGAAGCTTCCTATAGTGATTCTAGGTAGGTCCCTGAAATTTGGAGAGGTTTGGGGATCAGGTGACTGAGTTATTAAGATCCAAAAGGGGTCCAGGTAGTTAACTGAAAGAGCGTGTTTGGCACATGAGCAGCTTAACCCCAATTAACCCTAAATCGTTGGCGCATGGCATTAGGTACACAGACCCATTCAAATTATGTATGCCAAAGTAAAAATTGCAAGCATGTTTCAGTATCAAAATCACTGGGATTTAAGTTTGGAATCTTCCCTGTAACCCCCAGATATTTGGAGAAATTTGGGGCTCAGGGGACTGAGTTATTAAATTTCAAAGGGGGTGTCCCTAGGAAAAACAATCATTCTTAATTGAGTGAAAAGTTGATAATCGCTCGCCCATGGGAGACTATTATTCGGCTTCTTCTTGCTCAATTAGAAATGATTTTTTTTTCTAGAGGCACCCTCTTTGAAGTTTCATAACTCAGCCCCCTGACCCCCTAAAATCACCCCACTGCCATTTTCTCTAGGAAAATTGTTTCATTCTAGAAGGAAAAAATTGTGTTTCATTACAATACAAAACAAAACATGTCCTACCGTTTTGTTTGGTAATGAAGTAATACGCTACTTAACAAATGACAAAAGAGTGTTTCATTTTTCATTTTGTGCCCATCTCTAGAAACAGATATTGGAAGCATTAGTCTCCTCTAGTCAAATAGCTGGGAATTTATTGGTTTATCCTATATGACAGTTCCATTTGTGAGCATTTTGCACAATACTGATTTTTCACCCGGAATAGATAGCCAAGTATGGCTCCTGGGTATATTTTGAAGGGTCTTGCAACAGTTCCCTGTAGTCTGATGGCATAGATGAAGTTTGTTTGTTTGTGTGAAATTATACACACCTGACATTTGCTCACCAGGCTTGCCCTCTGGACTGTAGCTACGATTATCATATCCACTACCTCTTGCTGTCTCCAAATTTCCATTGGTTTTCTTCTCTGAAACATTTCTGGAAAATTAAAACATTGCTTATATTTGCTCCCATACCAATTTGAGATCCATCTGTGTGAGAACATTTTCAATTATTCAGCCTTGGAACAGCCAGATACTTTAAATACATTGTTAAGTCCACCAACACCACTGCCTACTGGGTGTCATAAAATTAGCAGCAATTGCCTGTGGTAATTTCCCCTTTTATACAACCTGTGAGTGATACCACAACAAAGAATCTGCCCTAGGTGTAGAAATGTCAGAGTCAACAAAAGATGTTTCGATTCCCGAAAGACTCCCTGTGGCAACCTGTCTCAAGCCACTTCAGTCAACAAGAACACTTGTCACCTTGCCTCATTCTCGTAATTTTGCAGGGCATAAAAACAAAACTGTGCTTCACTTTTATTATTATTATTATTTATTTTTATTTTAAAATGTTATTAACAAAAGGAAAAAGATAGAAGACAAGAGAAACATTAACATAACATAGTGATATACATTCTAAACTTACTTATTAATTCATTAACCCACAATTTAGTCTCCCAATTCCATCCTAAAAATAGGAGTCCAACAATCTAGATTATTTCCTAAAGCATGTTTCTTCTCAATTAAGTCATTCATGTATTTTACTAAAGGTTTCCAGGTTTCCATGAATTGACCATGCTTTATTTCTCCTTTATATATTCTAATTGTATTAGTCAATTTCTAATGGATCTTCCAAAAATAGAAGCATATTGGCATGAAGGTTTATTTTATTATGCCTGTCTTTAAGCATCAGTCCTTTAATAGATGCACTTTCTCTTATTTTGGCTGTGAGAGGTTCTATTGTTAATGTGAATAGCAGTGGGGACAGAGGATCACCTTGTCTTTTTCCTCTGAAAAGAATGAACTTATTGGATTCTAACCCATTAATAGATACTGTGGCTGCTGCCTCTATATATAATTCTTTCAACACCTTAATAAACTTTTTACCCATATTCACTTTTTCCAGGAGATCAAACATATAGTGCCATTCCACCCAATCAAAGGCCTTAAGTGCATCTAATGAGAGTATTGCCATTTCACATTTTTCCTTATTAGCTGTATATATAATGTGCAAAACTCTGCAGACAGCATCCCCCATTTGTCTACCTAACAAAAAACCATATTAATCTGGATGAATATACTCAGTTATAAAAGTACTTGAACTTTGTGCCAATATTGAAGATAAAATCTTCTGATTCTGATTTTGCAATTTTATTGGCCTATAGGAAGAAGGAAACATTTGATCTTTTTCTGGTATCTCTCCCCTTTCATAATTGACTCTGGTATCTCTCCCCCTTTCATAATTGAATTAAATATATCCATAAGATATTCAATGAGATCGTGGGTTTCTAGATTTTATAAAAATCAGCTGTGAATCCATCGGACCCAGGAGATTTCCCTTTCTGAACCTTTTTAATATCTGCTTTTATTTCAGTTATTGTTATTGGGGAGTCAAGCTGATCTTTATGCTTCTCTAGAATTTGATTAATTGGTAGTGAATTTACAAATTTTCTAGTGTTTATATCAGGTGCTTTTTCTGATTTATACAAATTCTTACTCAGATGTGCTTTCTGGTGATCCAGAAGTCTTTTCCAGGGCCTCCAACAGGGCCCAGAAGACTGTCAAAGGCTTCAAAGGTGGTTTTCAGCGAAAACCACTTCTACCCTGAAAATCATACAGGGGAGCACCAGGCCTGAGGTAAGTACAGGAGGCCTGAAACAGGTCTATCCACCTTGCTCCACCTTGTTTCATATGCTGCGGCCCCGCGATATACCGGGACCGCCGTATATGAACCATGAAAGGGTGGGGGGTTACTGTAATATTCAATAAATGTAGTAACTATTTGTTTTTGAGTATTTACTATTGCTCCTTCTTTTGTTTTTAGTGAAACAATTGTTCGTTCATTGCCTTCTTTTTAACTGCGTATGATAGCAATTTAGTATATTTATTCCCATATTCACAGTAGTCTCTTTTTAAATAACTCAAAGCAGTGTAGACCCTAACTCTGCTCTAGCTTTTGTTAATTCAATGAGTACCTTATTTGATCCTGATATTTTATGTTGTTCTGACAACATTTTTATTTTATTTTCCCCTTATTCTTGAAGCTTATTGTTTATCTTTTTTTAATCTAAAAGCTTCCATAATGAATTTTCCCTGTAGATAGGCCTTTAACGTGTCCCAAAGCAGTGCTGGTTCCTTCTTTATTGTTTATATCATAAAATATTTTTATCACTTTATTTTTTCAATAATTTCTATGTTTAAACATATATTGGAGCTCATTCTCCCGATTCTAGGTTTGTTACTAATTTCATTAAGCCAGGACAGTTTTGTTGGTGTATGGTCAGAGGTTATCATTGATGCAATTTGTATTTTATCTAAAAATGGGGCCAAAGTATTCAAGATGAAAAAATGATCTATTCTTGAATAAGTAGTATACCTATTAGAAAAATATGCAAATTCTCTCATTCAGGGTTTTACATATCTTCATGCATCCATTAAGCCAAATTTCTTTATTAGTTTCCCAATTTTAATACCCTCATTTTCTAATTTTTGCTGTTATATATATTTTGCTAAAAATACAATTTGTATTCCCTCCCAAGAATGATTTCTCCCCATACAAATTTTCTGGCCTCTCTTAGCAAATTCTGTGCTTCACTTGCAACCTTTCCATGCTTTCTTACATGTTTCAGCATACCATACAAAATCTCTCACAGGTAGAAGAAACACTACACAATGTCTTTCGGTCTGTACTAAATCCTCAACCTGATCTCTTGGATAGTAGGATCCATTACCTATCTGTTTTTTTTTAAAAAAAACACCTCTGACTTAAGTTTCTTTCATTCTAGATGCAGCTTGTAAGGGGAATACTTTTGTACTGTTTGGCAGCATTAGTTCGCTACATTCACAACTAGCAGCAAATAATTACTACTAGCTAAGGAACAGCCTGATCCACCACCCATTTAAGCTTAAGTATTAGGATTTAATCTGCTTTATAGGCTTATTCCAGAAACCTGCTGCCCTGGCAAAGGTATCAGCCTTCAGCTGCTTGGTAAACAAAGTAAAAGCACCTTTCGCTGTATTTTTTACCCTTATAACTCCTACTCGCAAGCATAGGCTGTGACAACTGGCTGTTTCCTCTGCCAAATCTACAAGCAAAAAACTGAGCGGGCAGCAAACTGAAACCAGATCCCTCATTCTAGTGCAAAACCCGAGTATTTTATCAATGGAAAAGATTAAAGAGGAGTCACAGGTTCTGCCATGCAAATGAATTTTACTGCACCCTCTTCTGTCACGTGCCATTGTTGTGATGTAAAATTGGTTAATGCTATAAACAAGGACAGTGGTAGAACTCTGTTTATGGAATGATCTTCTGAAGGAAAAGTACTGGATCTGCTCCACTGGCCTTTTTAGAGAAACCCAAAAATATTACAAAAAGCTGAGAAGGGTGATCGAAATGAATTCACAAGATTCCTGTCTAACTCAGAATCAACTGGATGACACACTTGTCACCATTCTGCAAAGGTGTGCCTCAAGTGTTATAGAATGTGATTTTCCTCACCTATGTATCTTGTTTTTGTAATTCATTCTACAGTTGGAAAGCTGGGATTTGGGCCACAGAAAGAGAGTTTAAGTTGCCAGCCATGTCAAATGAGAGTGGCTTTGCTGGATAAAGCTATGGTTCTTATTGGAACTGCCATTTAAATAGGAAGGTTAACTTCTGAAGGGCTAAAGAAAGGGTTACAGATTCCATGTAGAAATAAGTGTTCCTTTTCCACCAGCTTTCTACTGCATAGGATAAGGCCTCCATGAGAAAAGCTGGCTGGTGGGTTTTTTTTTTTTTGTTTCGGGGTTTGTTTGTTTTTTTGGCAAAAGAACTCCAAAATTTTTATCTAAAAATAAAAATTTCAACTTTGTAATGACATTCAGGCCCTGGGAGTGAGTACCTAGAAATGTGATGGAGACTTGCTTAAACACTGTAACACCTTTCTGAGTGAAATCTCAGTGCTTGAAAAACTAGGTATATCTAAAAATATTTTAATTTTGCCATGCCTCTCAGATTTCTAAACTGCTGCAACTTGGATATATTGAAACTCTGCTTATTGTTTCAGAATTTAAAATTAACATCTATTAGTTTTGATCCATTTTAAAGATGTGAACATTTTGCGATAAAATATTGCATCTGAAATGCCAGTAGTATACTAAATACAAGACATGGTGCCAAACCAGAGATCCACCTCTCTAGCTTTCATCATTAAACTTTTCATTGTCTGGTTAAGATTAAACTGAATATGACAATGAGATAAGCAACTGTACTGATTACCTGTCAATCTGAGGTAAGTTTAATTTCTTTCCTTTGATGGCAACAGATGGTTTTCCATCCATGTTCCTCAAAGGTAAAGAGAAACATAATCCCTTGCAAACCTTCAACAGTGACACAATTTTAAACCCTTCAGAGTTAATTAACAGGGTTTTAATTAACACGTATGGTCTCTTACATTTTTAAAGCTCTATGGCCCCATATGTGGTAACATAAAAACAATTAGCTTGCATCACTCTGAATGATTAAAACTCATTTGGCTAAGTAGGGAACAAATTTATAACCAAGCATTTTCTTTCAAAAGCTTATTTTCAAATGATTCTTAGAAAAGCAGAGAATGCCATCTCATCTGCCTGCCAGTTGGTATCAATCAACTTTTATCAACCTGTCTCACTTTCAGGTCTGTTTCTATACCACAGAAATTCAATATATCGAGATCTTATGGAACTGGCTTGTTGACTGTAATCGTTTCCACAGCTCAAAGGAAGAAGCTATTCTGGTGTACAGTGACCCCCTGTGGAATATATTGCAAGTACTGTACTTTATAGAAAGACCTGGCACAGATCAAATACTTCCAGTTATGGTTCAGTTTGGAAGCAGATTTAAACTCAATTCCCTAAACTTTTCTCCTTCTGTATGGCCATCAAGAGGAATATACCATAATTGTGTCTCATCTTCATTTGTTCCTAACTTTTTCTTGTTCTTTAAAAATAGATTCTAATTACTTGTTAAGTAGGCAAAGCAAACCAAAGCAAAGTGTTCTGCTTATATGCCGCCCCATATGCTTCAAGCACTCTCTGGGCAGTTTACAATTTAATTATGCAGGCTGCAGAGGCAAGATGACTTCCAATGATAGGTTTTGTCTATTTGACTTCCTGAACAAATGTAAAGTACAGTTTATTTTAAAGCTTGATGCTTACTTCCTCTTCATAGTGACAAGCCAGGAATTTGCTAACACAAAGCTAAATCTTATATTTGTATCTCTTCTTTGTACTTTGCTCTGTTCAGACTGAAACATAAAATACGGAATCATGGTAAAATGCCATGTGTGCAGTGGCCCAGAAAATATAAGGGAAATCACAAGTGTAGGAATCATTAGATAGGTAATTCCCAAAAGAGGAAAATCAAAAAGTACTGGTTGAAGCTGTACTTTAAAAATCAAAGAAATGGAGACCACAGTTCATCTCCCATTCTCATTCAAAAAGTAGACACACTGATGTACCTAAACCTCCACACCAAAAGCACAGAACACTATAATCCCACTAGTTAACTCATTCCTTATTTAATACATTGTCTGTAGTGTTAAAACAGCATGTGGCCAGTCATCCAAAAGGTGTTTTGTTTCCACAGGAACCGTCTTGTTTAAATCAATTTTAATGGGAATTTTAACATTTACATTAAATTGATTCCAATGTCCATTATCAGAGGCTTGCTAAAATCACACAAAGGATTCCAAATCTAAACCTCAAGTATAAAAATGTCCCAAATCTTACAATGCCATTCTTAAATAAAAGAGCTTTCCCTGCCTACCTTATTCTTTTCATGTTATTGGATATTACATCTTGGCAGATAATCCAGCACTTTTAGAGCACTTATCAGTCCTAATCATTATATAATTACTCAAAACCACTTCTTAATGTCTGAGCTGTTCTTTCATGTTGTGTATACTCTCATGAAAATTATATAGTGTCTCTAACCACCGTACTGTTATAATAAATTAGAAATTTCCAGGTTATATTAACCATAATAATGTCTGACTCTACTGTTGGTTCTCCACCCACCCCCCAATTTTTTTATTTGTCTTTTGGCAACTTTTAAATTATAGCCACCATCTATAGATGCTTCAGCTCTCCCCATTCAAGGCTGGCATCTTCTGGAAGCTTCAACTCTACCTTTGTGCCAGGTAGAACTATAGTTCCTTTGAGCTTTTTTAATTAATACATTGCCTTTATTAATGAGTAATTTATTGAAAGCAAACTGAAAGCCGCTAATTTCCATGTTCCAAAACTTATTATCAAGCACAATTAATCATTTATCAAAGTCACTATTTAGGCAATCCTTATATCTTAGTAATTTTACCTTCCATTATCTATATGAATATAAGATCAGCTGAAGGTGACGTATTGTGCCACATCGCATCATGAGTCTTTGTGAATTTTTCATATTTTCCCCTCAAAACTTAGTATATACAACTAAAGGACACCAAATAATGTCAAAATCACAGTGGCTTGAATTGTCTCTTGAACTTTATACTACTTGAGTAGTTATTATCATTGTTTTCACTTTTTAAATACCACAGGGAATATTAAATTTTGGTGGGACATGCTTAATTCTGGAATGTCTGAAGATTCTCACTCATCCAGATCAGATTATCTGGGAGTTGACAACTGGACTTCTTTTCCTGAGAGACTGAAACATTTTGCTACTCATTTTGCTATAGATAACGACCCATAAATAACGGGTGTTGGGAAGGTTTGCATAGGTGGGACTTTCACTCACCCTAAGCCATCGACCACCTAATGAGCCTATTCAGGCTATTGCCCACCTACAAACCTATTCAGGCCACTGTCCATCTAATGAGCCTATTCAAGCCATTGTCCAGCATATAAACCTATTCAGACCAGGGTGATATGAAATCAAGGTGAACTATAAAATGGAGGATTCGCCATGAACTTTCCTCAGACTGACAAACCTGCTTGGATGCATAGTGAACAATTTTGACAATTTTGACTTGTCTTACCTCTGTACCTCCTTTTGATAGTTTGGTTCTGGAAAAAAAAAGAATGGAATTTAGAATAGTAAGGAAGCCTGATAACAAATGAGAACACTCTAATTTCTCATAATGCTTATCTTTCATTGGTACTGAATGTCAATCCAGTTATCAAAGGGAGATTTTAATAAAGCTATTTCTGACAGTCAATCCAAGAGAAAGAGCTACTCTGCTTGTCTGAACCTATTTTCTCCATTGAAATTAAACAGACAAGTCCCATAGGTGTGAAGGACTTCCATTTGGCAGCTCGTGCTCAAAACATTACATTACACATTTTTGATGTATTGTTTCTCCAGTGGATTCTTCTGTAACCAGAATTCCAATTTTGTTCTCTTCATACAGGATAACTAGAGGATTTGATTATATTCAGCTCTGTTGTCCCTCCCACGCACACACATGTACCATGCTGTAACATTTACTTCAAGTCAACATCACTACGGGACTTCACCTTAGAAAACTAGCAGACCCTTCCTACTTTCCCAGGTACATGCCGATTTTAGCAGAAGTAGGATTCCTGCCAAGAAAACTCCATGAATGTGGAGTCACGAAGAGTCGGTTACGACTGTAACGACATATCATACAGGATTACAATAGATAGGATTGTGCAGGTTGCTGGGACCTCCAATATGTGATGGTATAGGAGAATTTCTGCTGGAAGCAAATGGCCTCTCCAAAATGTGGTATATCACAGCTGGTATAACATAACTGCTGCGCTTTGTTGTTGTGTTTTTGATTAATGATTAGACTTTTGGGGAATTTTTAAAGAGGTAGCTATGTTGGTCTGTTTAACAAAAATAGCACACACACACACACACACACACACACACACACACACACATATTGCGATACTGAAAAGAAAAGAGGTTCAGTTCAGCATGAGCTTTGTCTGAGGAGCTGAATTCAAATTGATGAAAGTTTGCAAGGAGACAATTCTGTTAATTTTTATTTCTGTTTTCATCATGTTTGTTCTTGGGTGTATTACTATTGTAAATGGGATGAATGGTAAAGCAATTTCTGAAATGTAATGAGGATGATGAAATATACAATTTCTGTGCATTTTGAAGAGGTAGTCTATTGTGTTACAACTCTTAAGAAAAACTATTTCTCCTGTTATGGTCATAATGGTCAGATTTTTATCCTGCAAGAAATTTAACAGCCAATCATAATAAACAGTTTAAATGGGAACCTACCCCTTATTTCAGCCTAATCTTCCACCATATATAATTGTAAAGTTTAAGATGCACGGAGAGCCACTAAAAGACAACATACCTTTCCTTCTTTTGCAGCAGCATACAATAAGCAGAATAATAAGGAGCAGAAGGAGCAAACCAACAACTGGCAACACAACAGCTAAAACTATTGTTCGGACTCGCCCATCTTCATTATTATCGGACTCTACTTGATAAAAATTAATAAATGTTAAGCAGTGCAGCAAATTTACATTTTGAGAATAAAATATATGTCTTCCTATGAATTTAATTTTGAAGACATGACAACTGGATAATTTTTCCCAGAGCATGCTGCTGGAAGGACAAGATTATTTAGCCCGAAAAATTCACACCAGCTGTAAATTAATTTCCCTTTCACAATTTTTCATTCATCAAACTTAGCTTTCTAACCTTCTTTGCATTCAAAGTCTCTCAGTCTGAATTTTAAAAACTCACAGCGCATACAAGAAAGGATGAAGGCTAGAAGGCCTTGAATACTACATTAGCAGTTCTTAGAGTGCAAAGTAGGGATGGACATTTTGTTTTGAAATCAGTAGTTTATTAAATGAACCACATGAGTCCAGGTGGTCCTTGGAACCAGCTGATACAGGCAGATCCAATTGCTTTACCTTCTTCTGTCTCTAACAGGGTTAAAATCCAACAAGGAAGCATGCTGTGATGTCATCTGTGCTAGATCTGTGATGCTAGCCAGTCAGGAGCTGTGCAGGGACAGGCATCATCCCGCCTCTCTCTCTGATTGGCCAGCACAATTAAGCAGGAAATATGACATCGCAGTGTGCTTCCTCATTGGATTTTAACCCTGCGCGAGACAGAGGAAAGGTAAAACAATTGGATCTGTGTGTATCACCCAGTTCCGGGCACCACCTGGGCTCACGTAGTTTCTTTCATAACCTACTGGTTCCAAAACGAAATGCCCATCCCTAATACAAACCTAAGTGGCAAAAAGGAGCAAGTACCAGATGAAGTGACTATAGACCTAATTTGAATCCAAATTAGAGCTAGGCATAAATTATTATTTTTTAATCTACACATTTTTTCAAAGATTGCTAATTTGTCAATCTATATTTGTATGAATTGATACTGCCAACAAATACAAATTTATGAATTTTGAGTGATTTTTGTTAGCTAATTCATTTGCCTATAAAATGACTTTCACCAAATTGCAGAGGAGCCTCCCCTGTCTTTTTTTCCTACAAGTTTTCCCCTGTCTTTTTTCTACAAGTTTTTCCCAAGTTTGCGGAAGATCGGATTTATGGTTTCCAATTTAGGCACCCCCAAATAGACCCCCTAGGAAAGTTCCCCCAGGTACCTAGAGAGACCAAACTAGCAGAAAACCTTCCTCTCATTATCCTCTACAATCCCTTCAAGTTTGGTGAAGAAGGTTTCCCCAAGCCAGTTGATAAAGGGCACTTTCCTAAGGGGGTATTTTGTGGGTGTATAATTCAGATATCTAAAAGCCACTCTTTACCAAACTTTGGGGGGGGGGGGTTGTAGAGGGAAGGAGGAGAGTCAGAGGAAGTTTCTCTGCAATTTGTTGTCTCTAGGAATGTGGAGGGAACTTTCCCGGGGAGACCTAGTTGGGGGTACATAACTCAGACAGCCAAAACACAACCTTCACCAACCTAGCAGGGCTTGTGGAAGAGAGTTGTGGGAACCTTCCTTGAAAATCTGGTGTCTCTCAGTGTCTTGAGGTCCATCTTACAGTCCAACAAATAATTAAATTGAAAATTGCTAAAAATTCATCAGTTCGTATTCGTTGGGATTATCAATTCATATGAATGCAAATGGATGAATTGGCTATTTTTAAAATGTATTTAGCAATTCTTTTTTTAAATCATGCCCATCTCTAGCTTTTACTCTTCCCAAAAGCAGAAGGAAAGACAACATCTGAAGTATAATAAATGTTCATCCTTTGTATCTGATGAGCATTCATTATGATTATTTTCATGTGGGATTTTAAAAACAGAGATGTAAGCACTATAGATGAACAGCTATGTAAGTTTGGATGAAATGCAGGAAACATCCTGCCTCATAACTCTGGGCCCTTAATTATTAAAACAGAAAGCAAAATCACAGGTTTCCACAATATATGAAATATTAACCCACTTACAGCATTATATATGACTAGTTTATTGTTGCATTAGGTGGTACAATGTCTTCATTTCAGATTACTCATTAAAAGAGCTTTACACAATTCTGCCCTTGCAAACTCATGTGTGTATTTCCAGCTACAAAACCAGCCTGTATAGGCAATATACAATATACAATAGGCAAAACTACCACCAGGAACCGCGCCTTCTCAGTGGCTGGTCCCACTTTGTGGAACCACCTTCCAAGCAATATTAGGACTGCGGGATCCCTCCCAGTGTTCAAGAAGCTAGTAAAAACTTGGCTCTTTACTGCTGCATTCGGTGACCATGGGGGTTGATTTATTCTTGAGCAGTGATTTGAGTTATTACGTCCGCCTGCTTTTTTCCCTGCCATCTTATATTAGTATTATTATCAGTACTATTATTTTGATTGTTTGTTAGCTTTCCTCTATTAATTTAGGGTTTGTTGTTTGGTTTCTTTATTTTTATCTTTGGAACTGTTTTGGTTTGTGTGTGTGTGTGTTCTGTATTATGGAATTTTTAATATTTGTTAACCGCCTTGAGTTCCTTTTGGGAAAATCTGGCAAGATATCAATATAAAATGAATAAATAAATATTAAAGCTGCTTATTGGGAACCCATGACTGCACCATTATCTTGTTGTTGCAGTAATTAGTCAAGATGGTGAAATAATACTTTGCACAATTGTCCAGATAGAAGATCTTTTCCTCTGAAAGATTCCAGTTTGATGACCACCAATCAAAGAGGGGCAAAAATCTGGGCACTGTGTCTCACAATGCTGTGACTGGGAGACTTGGTTATGGGGTTGAGAGACAAAAGTGTAAGTTAGTTAGTTAGTTAGTTAGTTAGTTAGTTAGTTAGTTAGTTAGTTAGTTAGTTAGT
>JAHTLZ010000021.1:1683006-1715224 GCA_023846285.1 Phrynocephalus versicolor
GATTTGCCAGGAGTTATTACTTAGAGGTAAGGTCCTTGGCAAGATGGTAAAAAGCCAGACAGTTTCTTAGTTGAGGCTTGGAGCTTGGATGTTCTTAGGCTGCATCCAAAATGAAGGTGGGGAGGTTCTTGTATTGTCCCAGTCCTTCCAAAGACATGTCACGGCTCACGTACACACAACCACACCTCTCCTCAATGTGGTGTAGGTAGAGTAGGACTCACATATCCTTAGGCACTTTGATTTTCTTGACTTTCTAGGCCAGTGATGGTGAACCTTTTAGAGACCGAGTGCCCAAACTGCAATTCAAAACCCACTAATTTGTTTTGCAAAGTGCCAGTACAGTAATTTAACCTGTATACAGGTAGCTATGAAGGGGCGATGTCGGGTGCCCACAGAAAGGGCTCCGAGTGCCACCTTTGGCACCCATGCCATAGGTTCGCCATCACTGCTCTAGGCATTCTTCAGCAGTGGACTTCTCCAACATATCCCAATACAACATGATATGACTAGGAGCAATATAATGGCTTGTGATTATCTTCCTGTAACGGCAAGGAGAATATGGAACATGGCTTGCAAAAAAAGTTGGCTCTGAATGAAGTTTGTCAGGCTGAATTTTCAGTTCAGAAAGGCAGAGACCCACAAAAACATCCTCCAGCTTAAAGAAGGGAACCGCTTTTGAAACAGCATATACTTGACAAGCAACATCGGTGGAGAGTACGTAACCAGTCCCTGAAGCAAACGGAGGGTAAGTGATTCCTGGGTATTCCTCTTTAGTAACATACCACTTGCTGCTTGGGTCTCTTATTGGATGGTCATTCATTCTTAATAACCCTGTAAAGAAGCTAGTGGTTCTGTTTCGTTTCAGAAGAAGTTCTGTCAAGTAATAGGTATTCACAAACATATCAGAATCAGTTTTCATCACAAAGGTAGATTGTGGACAGAACTTATGAATCCATTCAAAGCCCATCAACGTCTTCAACGTTAAATTATAATATGTGTCGAGAAAATCCTTCTGAATGATATCTTTATAAAGTGTGTTTTCGGCGGTGATAGCAATCTGCTCATAGGGTCGCAGCTTCTTTCCTAAGAGAAAATAGGTCACGATCCGTTTGCCCGCGATTATTCTTTCCTTGCCCCATGACTCGCGGATCGCCATCCGGGCTTCCATTTGGCCAAGTCGAGATGTTACCAGTATTACCAGAAAGGGTGTGTCCCTACTGCAGTCTGCCTCAGGCAGTTCCAAAAAGTCTCCAGTCTTCCTCGTGACTATGAAGATGTCTCTTTGACAAAATGGATAGATGCCACTAGAAATCAACAGGATGGTTAACATGGGACAAACAAAGGCCAAAGCAGCAGTATAGACCAAGATCCTTTTTGGGGGTCCCATCTGAAATAGAGAAACAAAAACAGCATTATTTGAAAAATCTTGCCTATTTCAATGTCAAGTTTATTTGAACATCAACAAGTTAAGTTTAACAAGCTCTACATTGCTTTCATCATTGTAAGGCTAATTATACTGGTGGTGACAATGAGGCCTGTAATAAGACTTCCTGGGATAGGAACTGGCAAGCCACCCCAGTATCCCTGCCAAGAAAATTCCATGAACAGAAACAAAAGGCTAAAAGATTTGACGCTGGAAGATGAGCTCCTCAGATCGGAAGGTGTCCAACATGCTACTGAGGAAGAGCTGAGGACAAGTACAAGTAGCTCCAGAGCTAATGAAGTGGCTGGGCCAAAGCCGAAAGGACGCTCAGCTGCAGACATGCCTGGAAGAGAAAGGAAAGTCCAATGTTGCAAAGAAATATACTGCATAGGAACCTGGAATTTGAGATCTATGAACCAGGGCAAGCTGGATGTGGTCAAACGTCAGATGGAAAGAATAAACATTGACATCTTGGGCATCAGCGAACTTAAATGGACAGGAATGGGTGAATTCAGTTCAGATGACTATCACATCTACCACTGTGGGCAAGAATCCCATAGAAGAAATAGAGTAGCCCTCATAGTCAACAATAGAGTGAGAAAAGCAGTGCTGGGATACAACCTAAAAAATGATAGATTGATTTCGGTAGGATTCCAAGGCAATCCTTTCAACATCACAGTAATCCAAGTTTATGCACCAACTACCGGTGCTGAAGAGTCTGAGATTGACCAATTTTATGAAGACTTACAACAACTTCTAGAACTGACACCAAAGAAAGATGTTCTTCTCATCATAGGGGATTGGCATGCTAAAGTAGGGAGTCAAGTGATAAAAGGAATAACTGGCAAGTTTGGAGTTCCAAATGAAGCAGGGCAAAGGCTAATTGAGTTTTGTCAAGAGAACAAGCTGGTCATTGCAAACACTCTTTTCCAACAACACAAAAGGCGACTCTACACATGGGCATCACCAGAGGGACAATACCAGAATCAGATTGATTATGTTCTCTGCAGCCAAAGATGGAGGAGCTCTATATAGTCAGCAAAAACAAGACCTGGTACTGACTGTGGCTCAGATCATCAGCTTCTTAGTTCAAAATTCAAATTTAAACTGAAGAAAGTAGGGAAGACCACTGAGCCAGTCAGGTATAGTCTAAGTCAAATCCCTTATGAATACACAGTGGAAGTGAAGAATAGAAGGGGAAGAAATGGAGGCAATGACATACACAGTGGAAATGAAGAATAGAAGGGGAAGAAATGGAGGCAATGACAGGGTTTATATTCTTGGGCTCCTTGATGACTGCAGATGGCTACTGCAGCAATGAAATAAAAAGACGCCTGCTTCTTGGGAGGAAAGCAATGGCAAACCTAGATAGCATCCTAAAGAGCAGAGACATCACTTTGCCAACTAAGGTCAGGATAGTCAAAGCTATGGTTTTTCCAGTAGTGATGTATGTAAGTGAAAGCTGGACTATAAAGAAGGCTGATCACCGCAGAATTTATGCTTTTGAGCTGTGGTGCTCGAGGAGAGTCTTGGGAGTCCCCTAGACTGCAAGGAGATCCATCCTGAAAGAAATCAACCCGGAATGTTCACTGGAAGGACAGATTTTGAAGCTGAGGCTCCAATACTTTGGCCACCTCATGAGGAGAGAGGACTCCTTGGAAAAGTTCCTGATGTTGGGAAAGATTGAAGGCAAAAGGAAAAGAGGACGGCAGAGAATGAGTTTGTTGGACGGTGTCATTGATGCAACCAATATGGATTTGACAAAACTCCGGGAGGCAGTGGAAGATAGGAAGGCCTGGCGAGCTCTGGTCCATGGGGTCATGAAGAGTCGGACACGACTTGAACGACTGAACAACAACATTGCTGTGTTCCACCCTCAAACTTAAGATGAAGGAGGAGTTAAAATTGGCTTAAGAAACATCAATAATTTAAGATAGGCAGTTATCAAGTCATTGGCTGTCATCCAATAGATCACAGAGTATTCCCATTGAATCAATGGAATGTATAGAGGAATTGATTCACTTAATACTCACTGGTTCACCTTCTCTAGTTACAACATATTGTTGGATTTCATCCTTTGAATTCTGTATCTGGAAGTTGAGTCATGGCAACTGGACTTCTTTACTTGAGAGATCGAAACGTTTCACTGCTCATCTAAGCAGCTTCGTCAGTCTGAGGAAAGTTAGTGGTGAGCCCCCCAATTTATAGTTCATCTTGATTTGATATCACCCTGGTCTGAATAGGTTCATAAGGTGGACAATAGCGTGAGTAGGTTCGTTAGGTGGACAATGGCCTGGGGTGTGTGAAAGTCCCACCTATGCAACCCTTTCCAGCACCCATTAGACTCATAGACTCATAGAATCATAGAGTTGGAAGAGACCTCAAGGGCCACCCGGTCTAAGCCCCTGCTATGCAGGAACCCCCCCCCCCAGCAAAGGACTCGGGACAGATGGCCATCTGCTTAAAAACCTCCAAAGAAGGAAACTCCACAAAGGAACTATGGGTTATTAGCTATGGCCTTGCTGGGGGAGGTGTGAAGTGCTTCTGGTTTGTCTGGAGACTGATGAAAGAGCAGCTTGATAAGCAGTGGATAGATTGTGCCTGAGTCCCCCACCTCTGAGAGAGGGGCTTTCAATATATACACAAATGTCTTCCCTGACCCCTCTCTCAAACCAGCTATCTTCTCTGTCTAATATGTGTACATCCTCATCTTAGAATGAGTGCCCTTTGTCCTTCAAGTGGAGGTATATTGCTGATTCTAGTCCTCAGCTGTTGCCCGTCCTGTGTTGGGCCATCCTCCTGTTTAATGGCTGTTTAGTTTCTCCAATGTAGAGGTCTGCACACTCCTCACTGCATTGGACAACATATACTATATTGCTACTCTTGTGTTTTGGTGTCCGGTCTTTTGGGTGGATTAGTCTCCGCCTTAGTATGTTTGTGGGTTTGAAGTAAACAGGGATATGATGTTTGCCAAAAATCCTTTTAAGCTTTTCAGACACTCCAGCCATGTAACACCTTCCTTACCATTTCAGGCTACAATGGCTGGGTCTCTTCACTCTTGAATGACGGCGCCTAAGAGGTGACCTGATGGAAGTCTATAAAATCATACACGGTATGAGCAAGGTAGATAAGGAAAAGCTGTTTTCCCTAACCCCCTACTAGGGGGTACTCCATGAAACTTTTGGGTGCTGGATCTCAAGCAAATAAGAGAAAGTACTGGGTGAAAGAGGATAACTGGTGTATGGAGCTCCCTGCCAGAAGAAGCCATGACAGCTGTCAGCCTTGACAAATTTAAGAAAGGATTAGACAAGTTCATGGAGAACAAGGTAACAATGGCTATCATTATGGATGCCTAAGGACAACCTCTGGGTTGGAGAGGTAGGCAGGATATCTCTCAATGCCATTTGCAGGGAATCATAAGCAGGTGAAGACAGCTGCTTGGAAATACCCTGAAGCAAATGGTGAACAACTGTGTGAGACAGAATGCTGGATTGGATGGACTGTGGGCTGTTCCAGCAAGGCTGTTCTTATGTTCTTATTTCGATTTCTGTAATTATCTGGTTTGCACAAGCCTTCTGTCCTGCTTGTACTGTTTGGTAGTGTTAGGAGTAGGGGTGGGCACAAAATGGAATAATTGCATTTTGTTTCGTTCCATTTATCCCCCCCCCCACACACACACACATTTCCTTTTGTTTCATTTCAGAATTTTTTTCCAAAAAAACACGAAATGATTTTTTATGAAACAAAATGAGGGGGGCCTGGGGAAGCCCCTTCCTGAGTACCCCACCCCCTCCACCTCTCCAGGGTCCCTACTTACCCCTCCTCCTGGGCTCTCACGGTGACAGGAGTCTTCAGTGGTGGTGGCGGCAGCAGTGGCACGACATACCGCCAGGCCACTCACCCTCTTGGGCTGGCCAGAGCCTTCAGCAGTGGGGGGCAGTATACCGCTGAGCTGCTCAGCCTACCCAGCCAGCCAGGACCTTTAGTGGCAGCAGGGCAGTCTACCGCTGGGGCATTCAGCCTCTGAGACCAGCTGGGGTTGGCCGCAGTGGTGGCAGAGGAGGAGAAGGAGGAGAAAGCCCTGACCGGCCTGCTCGGCCTGGCTGGGTATAGTGGTGGCGATAGAAGAGGAGGAGGAGGAGACCCAGGCTGGTCTGCCGGGCCTGCTCTCATCCTCTCTGGCATGGCTGGGTGGTCTCGGTGGTGGCAGGACACCAGCAGGTAAGGAACTGGTTTACAGACAGAACAAAATAGTTCATTTCAATGGGGGGAAAACACCATTTTGTTTCATCTGTAATGAAATGCTGCTTCCTTGTTTCATTACATTTCGTTATGTAATGACATAACGAAACAGCATTTCATTTTTCATTTGGTGTCCATCCCTGTACCTTTCCAGTCCAGATTATGTATCTCAGCTCAGACAGTTTATGATTATAAAAATCCAAAATGAAACAGATAAAATCCAAAATGAAACAGAAAATGACAAAATCAAGTACAGTGGACCCTTGTATAACAAGCAATTTGTTTAACAGAAAATTCACTTAAAGGAAAAAAATTCCAGAAATAGGGGGAAATCGCTTAACAGAATCGCCTATGGGCAGAATCCGTACCACAAAAAAACAGTCGCGATTAGGAACTAATCCATTTTCAATGCATTCCTATGGGAAATTTGTACAAAGGAAATTTGCTTAACAGAATTTCATTTGGAACAAGTTAATTCCTTTATACAAGATACTACTGTAGTCACTACTGTTGCTAATGATGTAACTAGATTAAATACAAAAAGTACATTTAGTCTGTACCCAAGTGCACAGAGGTGAAAGGAATGTCTGATGTTATATAACACACTCAGTTGAAAGATGGAGTGTGATAAGCATGAATTAAAGGAATCAGGAAACCAGAAAGCAAGAAATTCTGCAGAGAACTAAAGTGGACTGGAAGGGGACATTTTCAGTCAGAAAAATGTAAACAGTTTTACTCTGGAAATGACAAACTCAGAAGAAATGGAGTTACTCTAATAATGAGGGAAGATGTAGTGCAAGCAGTTAAGGGCTATGATGTCCTTTGGGGAAACCTAATCAACATGAACATCATTCAGGTGTATGCTCCAACTACAGACAGTGAAGAGGAAATTGAAGCGAATGCGTAACTTCTTATAAATATCATACATCTTGTTCCTTGAACCAGAGGCAGGGGAGGTTGTCTTCAATGGATATAAATTCCCACATGGACATGAGAATGGATGCTGCAAAAAGTAATGCTTCTCAGCATCATCCCCAACTCATTTTAACTGATTTCAACAGGATTATTTTCCATTAGGAATCTTGAATACAAACTCAGGGTGTGGGGTATTTTCATGTCCTGCTACTGAAATGTAAACCAAAAAAATTAGCTTCATGATATAATGTTACTATAATAAAATAAGTAAATAGGCCTTACCTGTGATGATTGATTTCTGCAAGTAAAGACAGATGGAGTCAGCCGAGATGAAATGTACAACAGATTAAATCCAGAGTTGGGCGGACAAGTTCCAATTCAAGTAGTTTTGGGCATGGCTGTACATGAGAAGCAACCAATTACTATTTCAAATGTCATCCTGTACATTAAAAAAATTTAAAAAATAAAAGAAGAAGCTACCGGTCTATTGTGTCTTGCATAAAAGGCTAAGATCAAGTGCAGTGAAGCAAATTCTTGAAACAAAACGAAGTCCTACTAGCAGCAGTCGTGGACTTGTGTTTTATTTGGCTCGTAAAAGAGTGGTTCAGGCTTAATTTACTGTTTGCGTATAGCCAACAACACCAATTTAAAAACATCTGCATGCCACCGCCTAACACAGGTACAAAAAGCAAAGCAAAGTAGCAAAGAGTTCTTATATACTGCCCCATAGCACTTCAAGCACTCTCTGGGCAGGTTACAATTTAATTATGCAGGCTACACATTGTCTCTCCCCACCCCCACTCCAGAACATTGATTACCTTCCCTCTTTTTATGGCAGTACCTATTTATCTACTTGCATTTTACATGCTTTTGAACTGCTAGGTTTGCAGGAGCTGGGGTTAACAGCAGGAGTGACAATCAGGCAGCTGTTCTGATTCTGCTTATATACTGCCCCATACAACTTCAAGTAGTCTCTGGGCAGCTTAATTACAGTATGCAGGCTACACATTGCCCCCCCCCAGCAAGCTGGGTACTCATTTTACCAACCTCGGAAGGATGGAAGTCTGAGTCAACCATGAGCCAGCTACCTGGGATTGAACCCCAGGTCATGAGCACAGTTTTAGCTGCAGTACAGGTGTTTAACCACTGGGCCATGAGGAAAAGTGCCTTCTGGAATGGTGAGCCCATCTGTATAGATCTAGCAAGCTCCACTCTTTTGTGCATAGTAGATTTTTAGTTATTTGTAGATGATATTAATAGATCTACTTTTTCAGATCTCTTCTCTCACACATCATTGTCAAGTGCTCAGCCCAAACAAGCATCAACCCACCTTCCTATAAGGCTGTCTAAGCGTCTTTTATCACCTGCAAGATCTCCTCTGAACGTGATGGAAAATATTTTTAATTTTTAGGTGTTTGGGCTGATTAACAATCAACTTCTTAATCAATCTTGATTATACCTGGGCTTGCTTGTGAATTAAAAGTTCAAATTTATTGGGACTTGGTTAGTCCATCTCTCCATAGATCAACATATGAGGTTGGGGTAATGCTAAAAGCATCTGCCTAATGATTGCAATTCTGAATAAAAATTCATTTACAAAATGAATCTGTGTTGAAATGAATTGATACACCAATCATGGGTGTGCGGTGTGTCCCACCCCCCATCATTGCTATTTTCCATTTCACATACTGTATTCTCAAGCACTTATTGAGATTTCTATAACTGCATTGCACACTGAGCAACCATTTGTCTAGCTGCTATGCATAGAAAGGCTATTAGCTTCTTGTGGTGTAATGATGTAAAAATAAATTAATTAGTCCCAATGCTGAGGTCACAATAATCATTTGTGATGTTATCTTTCCAATTATATCAGATACCATTACTCGGAAATTAAATATCCATGGTCAATGCCACCAGGAATGTAAATATATAAACATCCATAGAGAGGGCGTTGCAGTACATATTCAAGGACAAAAATCCATAGTCTGAATTGCCTCAAACAGCAATATCTGAGTAGGGCACCCAATCCAGATTCATTCACCAGATGTAACAGCATCAGGGAACCCCATGGAACAAGTCAGAGAACATCCACAGGAACCACACTCCAGTACCCCTTCAGAACAGAAAATCCATATTCAGGAAAACAGATAGAAAAGACAACTTCTCAGTAGGACAACCCAACAGCACTTACTACACTACATGAAACTAGAATGGATTCATGAAATGTCACAACTCCTGGGACCTAAAATAGGCCAAAATTCTGCAGATTTAAAAGAAACATAATTGGCCATCAGGTCCAACCCTTTTCTAATGCAGGGAATTAGAGATGGGCACGAACTGAAAAAATGGCTATTCCTGTTGGTTCGGTTTGTTTTAGGGTTTGGTTCATTTCGTTTCATTTTTAACTATTTTTTTTGAAAAATTTGTTTCATTCATTCATTGATTTGCTATTCGTTTTTCCCCGCTTTGCATGATTTAATCCATTTGACAACACACGGGCAGGAAAAAACATTCAAAAAAACAAAAGAAACCACAGATGTTGACAACAACTGCAGAAACTGGACTGGTAGCATCCTTATCCACATCATTATCATCATCTTCAATCACCAACACATCATCCTTACCGGGTGGCAGTGGCGATCCTGGCCCCTGTGGCAAGTGCTTTTTGAGGTGCTGGCTTGGGGCCAGCGCCTATTTTTTTTTTTTTTTAAGTGCCGACCACGCAGGCCCTGGGGCCAGGTTGCACTTTTTTATTTTTTTAATATATATTTTTCTTTATTTTAGGGTGCCCCCCTCGGGGCCGGGTCAACACTCCTTTTTTGTTTTTGATTTTTTGGAATTTTTTTTTTCAAGCACCGACCACGCAGCCCCTGGGTGTGGGATGCGTGGTGGGTGGGACTGCGTGGTCGGTGCTTTTAGGGCACCAACCCAGCCACCCCTGGGGCCAGGTTGGTGCTCCTTTTTATTTTTATTTTTATTTTTATTTTTATTTACTGCCGACCACATGGCCTGCACTACAGAAGTAGCGCGGGCTGGTAAGCTTTTTTTTCCTGGTCGCCCCTCCCTGCAGCCAGGAAGAACAGACCTCCAGGAAGGACCAGCACTAGGTAGGAGACATCTCCGGCGCCGCCATTAACGAAATGAAATGAAATGAACCAATTTTTTTTCAGTTTGGTTCATTTCATTCTAAATCCACTCTGGGGTTCATTATTCATTTTGTTACGTAATGAAATGAATAATGAATAACAAAATGAACTAAAAGTTCATTTCGTGCCCATCTTTACAGGAAATCCATTGTTAAAAGTCTCCTGTGACAATAATCTGGGGCAGCCAGGGGCAGCTGGGTACTGGAGTAATGGGAAAGTGCTTTGAAGAAAACACACACACACACACACACACACACACACACACACACACAAAGACATGAATATCCGAACCAGCGGATGAACCCCCCCCCCCCCCCGGCAATGCCTCCTTTTATTAACCTTCTACCCTAGGTAATTAGCATAGCTGATTACATCCTTTCTTTGGGTCGCAGCAATAAATTTCCCAAATATAGTTAAAGAGGTGTTACATGTGAGGTCTACATTATTATACATTACTACGTGTATTGGTACCTATGTGCATTGCTCTAATTGGTAAGCTTTAGATAAAAGACAGTTCTCTATTTGGCAAACTTAACTAGTAATGGTAAAAGACAATGAGATCACTTTTTGGCAAGCTTTACTGATAACAGAAGACAAAGAAATCTA
The DNA here is from genome assembly GCA_023846285.1 of Phrynocephalus versicolor. NCBI lineage: Eukaryota > Metazoa > Chordata > Lepidosauria > Squamata > Agamidae > Phrynocephalus > Phrynocephalus versicolor. The sequence continues at coordinate 1,693,339 of JAHTLZ010000021.1, forward strand.
GCTTAACTAAGGAATAATGAGGTAAGATAGAGGGAGGGCTAGTGGGCTGGCACAAATTTGTTCTGCTTTTGCAAAGAACTCAACACATACCCTGGAGCTTGCCTGACAACGCCTTCAGGATGCCTGACATGATCGGTTGCCATTTGTTGGGAATCTTGGGGGACTTCCTTTCCCAACCCATCAGTGCCCGTCATATCAGGGGTGTTCTACACAGGTCCTGCCATCCCCCCAGTCTGCTAAAGAAGGAAATGGTGGCCAATTGGGCACGCAAGCACCCAGTGGACATCACCTGTTTATGGAGGGAGTACAAATATTGCATCACATCCTCATGCATTGGAGCCATGCTCAAGGTGGGCCTTTTTCTGGATAAAAAATCCTTGGACGAACTCCCATGCTGATACATAGGTGCGCAGGGTTGAGGGTGCGACCAGTCTGAGGGCTCTCTAGATCATTTCTCATCTCCAAGGCTCCACAGGTGTTCGGGGAAATGGGTTGGGGTCAATGCTGGCTTGCAGTGCCAGTGTCCAAAACCTGTCAATCTGAAAACGAGACAGTGAGTCTGCAATGCCATTATCCAACCTGGAACAAATTAGGCCCTAATTGTGACATTGGCTGCCAAACACAAGGACAGCAAGCTACAGACAATCCTCATAATTCTCATTGATTCTGAAGTCTGACAATTCACCACTGTGAAGTGTTGTGCAGATTCTTTACAAATTGGTCTGTGTTATCCATCCATGAGTAAGCATGTAACAGACTTTTGACTCTTCTGAAAAGCTCCACTGAGCAATTTTGTGCCAAATTAATGGTAGTAGAGAAAAATGCTTTCTTTGGAGCCTCATAGTCAGGGCCGGCGCGTCCATTAAGGCGAACTAGGCAGTTGCTTAGGGCGCCAAAATGGAGAGGGGGTGCTGGCCAGCCTGCTGCCCCCCCGCCACTGGCCACCACCGTCCACCTGCACCCCCCGCACCCAGCACTGGCCCCCAAGGCTGTTGCCGTTCGGCCCCCTGCTGTCCCCATCATCCGCCGCCCCCCTGCCCCCCTGCCCCCCACTGCTGCCCCTGCCCGCCTGCCCGCCCGCCGCCACTGCCGCTCCCCGCTGCCCCCCACCCCTCGCCTAGGGCGCAAAAATACCTAGCGCTGGCCCTGCTCATGGTGCAGTGGTTAAATGCCTGTACTGCAACTAAAACTGGGCTTATGACCTGGGGTTCAATCCCAGGTAGCAGGCTCATGCCTGACTCAGCCTTCCATCCTTTCGAGGTCAGTAAAATGAGTACCCAGCTTGCTGGGGGGGAGGGACAATGTGTAGCCTGCATATTGTAATTAAACTGTAAACTGCCCAGAGACTACTTGAAGTTGTATGGGGCAGTATATAAGCAGAAGCAGAACAACTGCCTGATTGTCATTCCTGCTGTTAACCCCAGCTCCTGCCAACCTAGCAGTTCAAAAGCATGGAAATGCAAGTAGATAAATAGGTACTGCCATAAAAAGAGGGAAGGTAATCAGTGTTCTGTGCACAAAAATGCATTTAGCCATGCCGGCCACATAGCCATGGACTTGCACAACACTGGCTCTTTGGCTTGGAAACTGAGATGAGCACTGCCCCTAAAGTCAGACACAACTAGTATGCATGTGTGGGAGGAAACTTTACCTTTTTGTACCTTCTGGAATTGCAGGAAACAAGTTTAAGATACCTCCCTTCTATCAGTCCTCCAAGCATATGAAGATTGGTAGAGCTCTAGTAGAAGGTAGTGGACAGAGAGTTGAACTAAGTTCAGGAGTTCCAGATTCAAATGTCCAATCAGCCATGGAAATCCAGCAGTCACTCCTGACTTATGGAAATCCTAACAGAGCTTCCAATGTTGTGTGAGAGGTTTACAATGGTCATGGCCCAGTGAGTCTCCACAGCTGAACCCAAGTCCCCTACATCTTAGTATGACATTTTTATGGCTTCTTGTAGCTCTGCGATGTAGTCATAAATGTAGTCACTGATGGACAGATTTAGCTTGACAACCCAGAAGTGGCCACTTCATGGTATTTTTTACAACACAGAATTTGGGAACAGAGCACAGAAATTTTAATTGGATTCCTTCAGAAGCTTTGTGGCTCCTCTCAAGTCAAATGTGACTAGTGATCATGGTTTGCTTGGCCAGCACAGAAGCTATCATTCCTGGTCATTTAGGGATTATTTACCCTTTGGTTCAAAAGGGTATGGACCTATGGCTATATGGCCCTGGTTACTGTGGAAATACTGTGGATCACTGTGGCTCTCCCATCTGTAGCATGCATATGGGACCAATGAATTTGAGTTTTCTACTGTCCGTGGAGGATGCCATTCTGGGCAGTTTGTTTTCAGGCAGAATATTTTTTCAGACTATCTGAAAGTTGAGTCAAATGGACTTCTATTCTTGAGAGATCAAAACTTTTTGCTGCTCACCCAAGCAGACTTTGTCAGAGAAGTGTTCATCAAGAGTCTGACGAAACCTGCTTGGATGAGTCGTGAAATGTTTCAATCTCTGAAGAAAAGAAGTCCAGTTGCCATGACCCTTCCAGAAAACCTAACCGAGATGACTGAAAATCTTCATAGACATATTTTTCAGACTATGTTCTCTGTGGCTTCTTACCTCATGTATGACTTGTGGGGAGTGGTTTGACCTATTGATTGGGGGTTGATTTTTGGAATGTCTAGTTACATTTGACCAGTAAATTTGGCTGGTTTGCCCCATTTGGAATTTGATGGTCTGTTCTGTCTAATTTAGTTCAGAAACATTAAAGCATGGATCTTCACCCAGCCTGTGTTGCTTGGAAGGCTGCTGGTGGTGGTGGCAGATCACTGCCGCCGCTTCCCTTCCAAGCTGTGCGGGCTGGACAAAGATCCATTGGACCCTGTTTTGCCCACCAAAGCAGGGACCCAGTGATCCTCACTCAGCCTGTATTGCTCCCTTGCAAACAGCCCAGGCTGGGTGAGGATCAATGGTACCTCATAAGACAAATGGAAACTGGAAGAAAAAAAATCATATTACGAATCTTTCCTACCCCGGAAATTAGATACGTCCTATGAGTTTTTCTTCTTAAGGGCATTCGTCTTACGAGGTACTACTGTACCTGGTCTAAAACATATGTCCATATTGATAACCTCTACTGGCTGTGGTTCATTTCCATGCTGGTCTTAGCTTATGAAAGCTTTTGTAGTTTGGTGTTACAGTATCAAGAGGAAAACATCCAATATTTCCTGGCTGTAGCCTGAAATAATCACATCTATTCCTGTGTCAAGTGCTACTGAATGCTAGAAATTTTAGTTTGCCACGTGAGAGCAGACATTTGCTGTGTTTTCTTCCAACTATAGAATGGCACACTAGATAGATTAGGTGGGTTCTGTCTGGCAATTTTTCATTGTCCAAAGTTCTTTTAAATGGTTTAAAATTTTATTTTCGGCAGCCTTTGCACATCATCCTTTACTTTCTGCCCTAATTTTGTTGTTGCTGATACTTCTAACTGTGCTTTGTTACATGGTGTTATTTGTATATGTTAGGGGTTTTTTTTCACTTTATCATTTCTGTTCCCATAGGCATTTCACAAATGAAATGGGGGAGAAGAGGGAGGGGTGTTTCTGGAAACTGCTGGAAGCACTCCCTCTGTTTTTGGTGCATATTACATGTTGATTAACATCAGTAGACATTAGCTTGATACTGTGTCTCACTTAGAGATGTGAAGGCCCGGGGGGAGGATGGAAAAAAACGGGGAAAAAACAATTTTTTCTTGAAGCTTTTTGGGGTTTTTTTCTGAAATAATATAAAAAAAGAAAAAGAAAAATGATTGTGGAATGTTCTATTTTAAGACAGGGTGTTCACAAATTTTCCAAATAATTTATAAAAATAAATGAATACAATAAAATACAAATAAATATTATTTTAAAAGTAAATTCTGTTTGTAATAATTATTTGGATACACTATATTTTAATATGCTAGTTGTGGTAATTTTATGCCAAGCCAAATTGCCTAAAGTCATATTTTATGTTCCTAAAGTAACAGAATGATTTTCAAGCTATAATTTTTTTCAAAAAAAAATCCATTTTTTCTGGGAAGGGAAAAAAAACAGGAAAAAACCCCCAGGGTTTTTTCCAAGCTTCAAAATTTCTGGAAATTTTGCATCCATCTCTAGTCTCACTAGGTAAGTCAAAAGGGGGGGGGTGAGAGCCAAATCAGGTGTCTGATCTATCACATATCATAACTCAGGAAAACCTGAGTTTTCCTGCAGCAGCCAGATTGCTGACTGCATCAGGTTACAGAGATCATGTTACACCCAATTCAAAGTGCTGGGTCCAAGTTACCTCAAAGATTGAATCTTGCAATATGAACCAGCTCGGGTGGTAAGGAGAGGCCTTTCTCTCTATCCTGCCATCCTCACAGGTGTGTCTCATAAGAACACATGAAAGGGCCTTCTCTGTTGCTGCTCCCAGACTTTAGAACTTCCTCCCACTGAAGACCAGAAGTGCCCCATCTCTGCTGTCCTTCCGGAAGGAGGCAAAGAACTTCCTCTTCAGGTAAATCTCTTGGAGGAGCATCAGACAACTAGCAATCTATTAAACAGTACAGTTGATATAGATTTTGGCAACATAAAAATGCTGGAGTTCAACCCTGATTTATCCTTGAGAATGAGTAACTTCGCTCCTCAAAATGAGATCAGCTTTTTTGGGACTGAGGTGATAAACTGTGAAAGTGAGATAACACCTGTCTCTGCAAATCCTACATTAACTGCAAAGAGAGTTGACTCATGTCGATCAAGTAAACTGTTACCTTTTAATCATACTAATTTGTCTATGCCAGAGGACCTGGATAGCTATGGATTAAAAGCTCTGTTACCAGAAATCAGAGATATATTAAGAGAGCTAAAACAATTAGTTTTCTCGATAGAAGGCCATATGAAGGAATTTAAGTCATCCTTGTCAGTGAACATGGCCAGGAAGTAATATCACAATCAGAGAGAGATATGACTAATTATTACAGCCTATCTCCAGGAACAATTGATAGAATTGGGAAACTCTCCCTGGAGGAATTACTCCTATGTGTGGGTCCACAGCCTGCGGCTTCAGAAAACTCTGCTCCCATTATATCTAATCCAACAGACTATCCTATCCCATCATGTACTGCTGTCAACTCAAACAAAGAGGCACAAGAACAGGAGCTACCTACAAATTTAACAGAGAAAGCACAATCCAAACACATGAAGAAGAAGAAGAAGAGGAAGAAGAAGAAGAAGAAGAAGAAGAAGAAGAAGAAGAAGAAGAAGAAGGAGCCACGGAAACCAGTATCAAAGAAAGGAAGAAGAAGGGGGAAATTGAACTTTAAACCTCTGTTCAAGTTATTAGAAGCCTCAGCACCTACTACAAAAAGTATCTCCAACAATGACATTATCCAGCCTAAAGATGGTCAACTGCCCACTTGTGTAAAGGCTGATTCTTCAAATTATCACATGGACACCAGCTCCAAACAGACGAGGAAGCCTGATAATTTGTCTCCAACTCATGCTTTATGTACACCAAGGTCTTGTTCGGATGTTGGAGGTACTCAACAGTGTCAACCCTATAAGGACTCACAGCCTACTCAACTTCCTGAAATTACTGATAGGCCAGAAGGCTACCCCATTTCTGTTATAATAAGGACAAGGATTGTTAACAAAAGATACAACACTAGGGGCAGCAGATGGCGTAATCAGTTTACAAAACAGGAGCCCTCTTATGGCCAACTGAATAAGGCATCTGATTTAAGATATGATCATCATTTTGTTTGACAGGACGAAGGATGCCTCACCTGAGGAGCCATACAATCAACTGTGCCTGATGCATGCTGAGAGTGGGAACATCTCTGATAATGCTCATTCTATTGTACTGGGTGAAAGAGACAAAGCTGATTCAGAGAGGGCTTTCTGTCATTCTGATTTTATTGTTAACACTACTGCAGATCCTTCCTTACAGAAAAATAGATCTGTACTTAACTGTATATCATGGAACATTGCAGACTGGCACTCTAAAGCATCAGATCCTGAGCTCATGGAATTCCTAGGGGATTTCAAAATTATACTGTTACAGGAAACATGGGCTCTGGATGCTCCAATGCTGAATGGATATGAGGCATACTTTTTAAATGCCTTACTGAGCTCTAGGGGTGGAAGAGCCATGGGGGGTTTAGTTACATTCTTGTCCACCAAGTTACAGGCCACTGTGTTGTCATGGGATTCTTTAATTAATATAGCCACTGCACTGGTGTTAAAAATTGCTGGATCCATAATATTGCTTGTTAACATTTATGCTCCCTTTCAATGATCTTATGAGCTAGCGGAAGCCTTGTGGATCCAGCTGGAAGAGTTCATTGAGCAAGTTTTAAAGTTATTCCCTGGAGCCTCTATTATAATTGCTGGGGACTGCAATGCGAGGATTGGAAGTAGCAATGTTGCACTTTTTAATCATTTTAATATGTCATTTCCTGAATCCTCTTCAGGTAAGCTTTCCCTGAATGATGGACTATCTTTTATATGACTTTCAGATGGAATACCATGCATGAACACTAGTGTTTTCTATGTTGGCTTTCTTCCCTCATAATGAATTTTTCATGTGCTCTTAGTAGCTTCAGTGTTACCTTTGAACGTTGTAAGACGCCTCTCCTCTTCCCTGTTCCTAACTTGAGTATGTCTTAAATGTTCTGGACTGTATATTGTTTCTCATTATTGTAAGCCACCCTGGGTCCTTTTCCAAGGAGAAACGTGGCATAAAATATTCAAAATAAAATAATAAATAAATTATCGTGACAGAAATGGAAACCTTTGCTAGGCCTTGGGATATATACAGAAATTATCAAGTGCCTGGTATGTTTGAGTCCCCAATGTGTCACTCTGCCACATTGTTTCTAGATATACTTTTGGTATCAAAGTCAATCCAGTGCTGATACTACCGGTATCGTCACAACATTCATAGGCAGCAGCAGATCAGAATGATAACTCTAAAATGCCTAACTGCCTTTCTTTTAACTTGGCTGTCTGTCTCACCTTTCATATTTAGCACAGGGTGCTAATCAACATTTTATGCTATGATTCCACTGGTCTTAGTGAATCATTAGTTAGAACACCATATTTAAGATCTCTCTTAAATTCAGTTTCTAATACAACTAGAGGGGAAAACACCTTGGTGGTTTGTGCTCCAAATGTGTTCTGTAAACATCCTTGTCTCCCTCTGGGTTAGGGAAAAGAAAGTGGAATGTAAGTTTTAGTTAAATATTATATAAAAGCACACCTTCCTGTACAAATAGTTAACAACTTCCTCTACTGGAAAGTAAATCCAATAACTTTTAATAGAAACCATATCCAAATAAGTCTCGTTGAATGAACTGACTTTAGATGAAACAGTACACTACAGCATCCTAACCATTGGGCAGTAGTCTTAGAGTTTCAAGTTTAAGACCTGAACCTGGGATGTAGTGTGTTATTTTGGACCTGGTCTTCTGGGCACCATCAGTTTCCCTTGTTAAAGAACTATTACAAAACTTCAAAATTTAAGCCAGGCTTTTTCAAGTTCTGGAATTTATTTTTATTTTTATTTTATTTTTGGTTCCTGGCTGTTGTTTGAGCTACAGTATGTGCAGCATTCTCCAGATTTTCTCCATGTCCTATTAAAGGCACAGATTGGAGTCAATCTGCCCAACCACCTTTCACGTGACCTTCTGACCCAACTCTTCGACCCGGTCGGTATATTCTTTTTGCATATCCAGATTTCAGAGAAGCGCAGGTGGGGCCTCCCCAAATTGTGATGGTACATAATGTCTTACTACTACACAATCTATTCTACAGCATTAACATTTATGCATCCTGTACAAAAGCAATGGAACATTCCAGTTTAATTGTCAACTTTTATGTATACAAATCAAATAGACTTCTAATGTGTATCAAAAATCATATATATATATCCCTTCTGTTGAACAGAGGTTGGTGCTGTTGTGTGGTGGTGATAGTAGAGGTGGTGGTGTTGTATCAGGACTATTGTACTTTATAGAAGCCTTTCATACCATATATACTGTATCTCTTCTCATTTTAAAGGATTTTTCCATCAATTCCTGGCATGTTGGCAAGGTCCAGTGGAGATACAAAAGACATGTTAATGCAGCCTCTTTAAATATTTCCCAAACTATGCACTTATAAAATGCTACAGGTCATAGTTTTGAAAATCACCTGGAAAGCCCAGGACTAGAACACACACTGTTCAAATCCACCATTGTTCAGAAACTTTACTTTTGTTTAAAAAGAAGTATCTAATTTGTCACTTGAGTTGCTATTAATGCCCAAACAAAATAATCTGAAATAATTACCAAAAAGATGTAATGAGTGACAAGGAATCGTAATAATATTACTAATAAAATATATTGTACTCAGAAGGTGACACTTTGTCAGAAACAAAGCACAGTAATGAAGTAATAAGGAGGCCATTCTCTCCATCCTGCCACTTTCACAGGTGCATCTTATAAGAACACATGAAAGGGCCTTCTCTGTTACTGCTCCAAGACTTTGGAATTCCCTCCCACTGGAGGCCAGGTCTGACCCATCTTTGCTGTCTTTCACAAAGCAGGCAAAGACCTTTCTCTTCATGCAAGCTTTCCCTGGATGATTGACTACCTATTATGTGACTTTTAGATGGATTACCATGCATGATTGCTTAGACTGAATTCATAAGAATCCCTGTGTTTTCTGTGTTAGTTTCCATCCCTCATGATGAAATTTTATTAGCTTTAATACTGCCTGTTAATGTTGTAAGATGTGTCTTCAAATTCATTGTTCCTTAACATGAATATGTCTCAAATGTTCTGGGTTGTATACAGTATCGTCCTTCAATAGGGTAAGCTGCCTTGGGTCCTTTTCTAAGGCGAAAGGTGGGTAAAAATATTCAGAATAAATCATTAATAAATAATGAAAAATTACTTTGGCATTTTGCTCCCTCAAACACTTGTCCGTGAACAACTGAATGCTAAGAGTTTTTCTAGTACAGATATCATTGTTTGCATATTGAATGGTGATATATCATCCTTACATCTTTTATTAAAGATTTTTGAATGTATTTGCACCTTTGGGTGGGCAACCTCACCCCATCCTGAAAAACATTTTAAACATTTTATTTTGGAGGAGGGAGTGGGAAATGGCTGGAAAAGTCTTTTCGTGACCTTGTGTTTCTCAGACTTTGGATAAGTAAGACATTTTTCTCACAACGGAATTAGTGACATACATCTCCCACAATGACTGCAGACTGAATCATACTCAAGTGGAAATGGGAAGCTTCCTTAGATATCAAATAAATCTACATTTTTCTCAACTGGGAGTAATTCTCCAGCTGCTGGAGAACAGCTTAAAAATAAAAGATAGTGTCAGATCGTTGAACTTCAATCTCAAGTGTAGTAGTTGGGTTCTTCCATGAATAAATACTGGTGAGATCCATTTAATATTTATTATTTTATTCATTCTTGCAGCAAATTAATTATAATGATGCTTTCAGTCCTTTTAATGATGTAAGCAACCTTCAGCTCTTTTGAGGAGAAAGGCAGGGTCTAAATAATTTAAATAAATAAATAACTCTGCCAGTGTACTACAACTATTCCATATGCTCAGTCCTGACATTCCTGTTTTTGAGAGCCTTGGTAGATATTTACTGACTGAAGTGCACATAGTTGTGTATTGTGATGAAACAAGAATGGGAAAGACTTCCCCACTTCAAGGGTGCATGGTCTGGCCTGGCTGCTCCAAACCTGAAAAGTGCCGTAGGATGGAGTTGTGAAGACCTTTTATCTTAGAAAAATAACTTTGGAAGCAAGAGGTATAGGCAAGGCTGTTTATTACAATAGCGGAGGAAACATATCCACACATGAGGTTGTAAACAGGGAATCCAAAGTGACAATGTACAGGTAAACTTTTATAGGAAAACAAAAAGTAGTAACAAAAGTATAAAGGCATGATTCTTTCAGGCATAGTTCAGGATGTTATTTAGGACCATCATCTTCCTCTTGTCTCTCCCTCCATGCTTTGCCTAAGCCACTTAACAGTCTTGAGAAATTGAACACTTACTTCTCGCTCTCCTATAGAGACAACGCTTTTCATGTGTTTTTAACTCCTGCTGACACTGCATATCAGCCCTTTCAAAACACTGCTGATGCACCAGTAACAATGGAAAATAAATTAAAAACTTCCTCTCCCTTTCATTTCTCAGTACCATAGCGCAGCTTAAGCTTTGGTTCATTCCCAACCAACTGCACAAGCTGGAACCGAACCAAAACTGAACAGTTTTACCCACAATCAGTAAACACTAGGCCTTGACAGTGATTCAAGAAGGTGTGGGTAGGCAACAATTAGAGGCAGTTTTGCTCACTGGAAAAGGAAGCAAACCAGCCCATCCTCATCCACAACCAAACCACATGACAAATGACCATCTAATTGCATCCTTAATTACCATTTTCTTTCAGACCTTCACAATTTTGGTTATGCTCATATCATACTTAATTTATTTGTACTCTTGGTACAGTAAAAAAATGAGATAACTGTAGGGCGACTGTTGTCATACTGGAGTAATAACACAAACATAAAGAAAGAATATGTTACTTGGTGCTAATAAGTACTCCTTTTCATGTTCCTGTTTATTTCTACACTGAGGCACTAATTAAAGAATACAGTAGGACGCCCATATCAGTGAGAGATTGATTTCAACGAATCCCTCACCTCCAATACTGAAAAACATTCACTATTATGGTAGCTCCCTCCAGTGGCGAGTTCAAGTGACAACATTGTGGAAATATATTTCACTAGCAAATGCTCCTTCTGCTCCCTCAAGTGACCAGATCTGGTAATTGGTAGAAATATATATTATGGTACCTCACAAAACAAATGCCCTGCAAGACTAATTATCCATAAGACGAAAGAAATTTCTGGGGATAGGCATTTTTCACAAGATGATGGTTTGCCTACCCGACGTCTTGAGAAAAATTTGTCAAGCAGGCATTTGAATTTTGTGCGCCCACAATCTGTAGGTGCTACATCATCAGGCAAGGCAGGATAGAAGCCGCTGCCGCCTCCTCTTTGCCCTGGTCTTGACACCAAGACTTCTATCCTGCCTTTCCTGGGAATGTAGCACCTACAGATTGGATGCTACAGGGAAGGGAAGGCAGACAGGCAGGCAGGCTTTTGAATTTCACACATCCAGAACTCCCCCGGGTTCTTTGATCCTGCCTTTCCTGATGGTGTAGCACCCGCAGATCCATACTACATGATCAGGAAAGGCAGGGAGGCATTTTAATTTTGCATGCTCATTCAAACACCTCCCTGCCTTTCCTGATCCTGCAGCACAGATGAAAGTGCCGCCTCCTCCTCTTTGCACAGTCAAACCCTGGCAAAGAGGAGGTGGTGGCGCTTTGATCCCTGCTGCCGCTGTTGCCGCTTCCCTCACAAACAGCCCTGGCGATAGAGGCGAGCAAAGCCTCGGAAGCAGCTGCCAGGCAAGAAGTGCATTTCCCAGGCAGCCACTGCTGAGGTTCAGCTCACTTCCATTGCCCGGGCTGTTTGCGAGGGAAGCAAAGAAGGGGGAAAGCTTCCCTCCCCCCCCTTTGCTCAATTCGGGATAAGCCCTTTCAATCGCTGGCAGCCAAAGGCTGCTCCACACAGCCACAACTGGCAGCTTGGAGCTGTCAAAATCAGCTGTCTTTCGGCTGCAGGGGGAACAGCCTTTGGCTGTCCATTGATTAAAGGGGGATGGGACAGCCTTCGCATAGGAATGCACCAAAAACCTATTAATCCGTTCTTTCTGGAACGGATTAATAGGTTTTCAATGCATTCCTATGGAAAACCGTAATTTTTTTGTAAAGAACGGATTAATTTCATCTTACAAGGTACCACTGTATATTAATGGGGGATTTCTCTTAATATTTTTAATATTTTTAGATTCTAAATAAGTGAATCAGCAGATGGTGATCTTGTAGATAAGGCGGTCCTATGTACTAACTTTTCATTGACCCATCCCATCACTTAAGGAAATCAATGCAATTTTGTTTTGAATGCCAGCCCTTAACACAGATTATTTTTACAACATTTTTGCCAGTAAATAACAACACACGCAACAGCTGCTATGTCATTAAGTCTCACAACATCCTTGCAATGCAGAGAAGGTAATATTATGGGTTCATCTGATGGAGCAAAACCTGAGGCTTGGACATTGTGATTGGCTGTTCTCCACAACATGAGCTGGCCACGCCTCTTAATCCCTGTTGGCATTGTACTGCAATTCATGATTCCTGCCAGGGATTTAAATGACAGAACTTAATGTTGCAAGAGCAGGTAAACAAATCTGGTGCAGCTGATTTTCCTCATTCCCTACACTAAATTCCTCTTGGCTATGGCACAAATTACATTTTGCTCACTGCAAAACAGAGGGCAGTAGACAGTGCTTTTTCTGAAAATGAGAAAGGGGGATGAAACACCACCAGGTACATCATCTGATCCCCCCAGTGCCACATCATTGTTTCAGAGAACAAATACAAAAAGCTAAAAACCCCAAAATGTCAATAGAAAACCACTCACTTCCTCCAACACAGTAGTTCTACAGCTGCAGTCATAACCACAGTGCTCCTTCTAGATTTGATGATTGGCATGGCTTTCCCATACCAAAACAGTTGCATTTTTTTAAAAAAAATATGTTTATTATATTTAAAGAACCTGGTCGGAGGCCACAGTGCAATTGAATGGCTTGTTTAAAAATAATAAAATTAAAGTGCAATATTCCTCCTATAAGAGTACTTTTCATTACATCAGTAACACCTTGGTAGAATCTCACAGTCTTTCACACAAAATGGCACAAAGATAGTGCTTGGACTGTTTCACAGCAATAAGACAGGCGAAGATGGAGGAAATCCCTGCTCCTGAGAAAGTCCTAAAAAATATATTTTTATACAAGCATTATTACATTAGCATTACCGTTCTCTTTATACAGTACATACATTAACATACTCAGCAATATGGAGCTTAAGAAGCTGACTGGAAGTGGATCCTACTGAAAATGGAATGGTGAAAAATATATTCAAAAGAGAATATTAAGATGTTTGGCTAGAAAATTAAGGCTAGAGTAGATTTCATTTCCAGGAAGTGTACAACAGTCTTGGAGCACAAGGACAGATATTTTGTATAAATGAAACATAACCAATAATGTTTGATAATTATCGTATAGTGAAGAGAAAATACATGTTTCATCTTGCATTACAACAGAATTTTATTGGAGTCATCCAAGAAAACTGATGGGAAGGAAATTCAGCAAGTACTCTTTTTTTAAATGCAGAACATAGATAAACTATAGGATGCATTGGCACAAGAGGCGGTGATGCCCACCAGTTATCTTCATGGAAGATAAGGCTACTAGTTATGATAGCTCTATACCACCTTCAGGATCAGAGGCAGTCTCTTCCACTGTGGAAAAGTCATGGAAGATACTACTCCCTCCTGATGTCCTCTTTGAACTCCCATAATCAGCTGATTGGGCACTGTGTGAACCATAATGTTGGACTAGACTGATTGATGGGATCACCCATCAGGCTTCATAGGTTATGCTATGGAATGTATTTCACAGCCATATATACTATTACCTGCCACACTGTCTCACAGAAAACAACATATTTGTTCCCATTCAGCAGTTATCTGTTTGTGTAGATATGTCAAATATAGCTGGTTTCCCATACCCATGGAATTGGAATCCACAGTTTCACTTACTGAGAAGTCTAAAAATATTTGAAATATTAAAAGAAAAAAAAGAAGAAATGCATGTTTATGATGTATTTACAAGAAGTATTCACTAGAGGGAGCTAGAGACTATTATGAATTCTTCTGAATAAAAATATGTGCCATAGTCCCTAGCACCGTCTAATGACCAGTTCTTATAAATATATCATGAGAATATGCATATCTAGTTTTCTTTTACCATGCTATGTATATTGTTTGCTATTATTTGCAGTTCTCAGCATCCACAGGGCTTGAAATGGACACTGGGGCCCTCCTGTAAGCAATATATTACTGGAGCATTTTTGTCCAAGCTATTCCACCCCCACCCACCACCACTGCCATCTAAATAAAGATTATACTTGAATTTGGGGCATCTCTCATAACTGTGCAGGTGACAATATTGTATGATGTGTATATTTTAGTTCTGTAAAAATTCTGTATAAATATAAGTTGCCCCGAGGAACTAAAAATGTCCTGTTGTAACACTGAAGGGACAACATGCTTTTATTGGTGGAGTTTAAAATCAAGATACTGGGCATAGCCTGCCACTTTGATTTGAAACAGAAAGTTAAGGACACAATTTTAAGAAGCATTCCTAAGCCCCAATAAACTCAATAAACTCAGCAGAGAGTAAGCCCCAATAAACTCAGCAGAATTCACTTCTCAATAAATATATAGAGGATTGTGCTATTTGTCTCTTTTGTTTAAAAAAAATCAAGAGACTTGGTATCATCACAGCTAATGTCAGTGAAAGCGGTATGACTGCCAGAAGCAAGATGGAGATTTCTAGCCTTATATAACATAGCAGATCAAGGTAGGCATTCCAGACAGTGTTTGGTGACAGTATGCTTCATCTGCCTTCCTTGCCAATAGCCATTTTTCACACATACTACAGTCATTTTATGACAGAATTCACGGAGCTGCTTCCTGATGTATACTAGGGTACCAACATCTCTCTTCTTTGTATGATGCAGTTTATGGCACTGCATCAGAGATAGTTCTCAAAACTGTTATAACTTCTAAGAATGGTTACTTGGAATTGACGCTTGGGCTGCCATATGCAAAACAGGACAGGCAGGGCTCCAACATCCTACATCTTCCAACACCGTGTGGAAAGGGGGGATTTCATTGACCATTGCTCCTCAAACAAAGCACATTGGCAGAAATTTTCCCTTCTATGCAATATTTAAAGGCCTGGTTCTCTTTCACATCTGACAATACTAAACCACAGAAGCTGAGGAATAGAGCGATATTATTCCTGACACCCATTCAGCATTCATGGACTGTCATGACCAAGAATGTGTATAGGAGGCAGCTCTGGGATCAACCTTTGCACATTGTACAGCTGCAGAGGAAAAGTGGTAGCAGGCTGTGTGATTCTATGGCTTCTGCCTGTATTGTGAAACTACAGAATAACCAGCATGGAATGGAGATGAGAATGTGCATAGTTAGAGGCTAAAGATGTGCTAGTTAGTGTGGCTGAACTAAGATTGGAATGGCTTTCATCCACCTCCCCGTAAACTCTTCTCTGCCCAGAAAATAGGTCCAATACATAGAACTGCACTGAACCGGATCAAAATAAATGTTAACACAGTGTTATTCATTCCCCTTGCCAATAAGACCATCACTGCCTACTCTTCTGTTTCAGATTTAAACTAGAAAATTTAAATAATAGTCATCCCCCGCCATTTAGCATTTCATATACTGCGGTCCCAGTATATCGAGACTGCAGTATATGAAACAAAGGGCTCCTGGGGCAAGCTGCATGGGTCCATTTGAGGTCTCTTGCACTTACTCTAGGCCTGCCGTTACAACGAACGGGCCTCTGACGGGCTTCCTAGGCCTGACAGAGGCCCCAGAAATGGTTTCCAGCAAACTGGAAGTCACTTCCAGAAAACCGGAAGTGCCTTCCTTGTCACCGGAAACCACTTCTGGGGCCTCCAGCAGGCCCAGGAAGCCCATCGGAGGCCTGTTTGGGGCAGCGTCAGGCCTCAGGTAAGTGTAGGAGGCCACAGATAAGCCCCTCGGTCCCGACCCGACCCAGCATTCATCCACATCTCACACATTTTTCTTTATTTCTTGGGTCGGGTCCCTAACCCCTGTGATAGGTGGGGGATTACTGTAATTTAAAGGCAGCCACTGTTAATACCTATAGAAATATAATCTTGATTTTAAAAAGTTAAACATGCAACCAATCTAGAGTTATATACATATATTGGTTGAATATGAGGAAAAACTTCCTCACATTTAGAGCATTATGGCAATGGAACCCATTACCTCGAGGGGTGGTGCGTGCCCCAGCACTGGAGCCATTCAAGAGAAATTTGGACAACCACCTGGCAGATATCCTTTGATTTGCATTCATGCATCAAGAGGGGTTTTTGGCATGACGACCTTGTAGGCCCCTTCCAGCTTCCCTGTTCTCTGATTCTATATTTTGAAATGCTTCGCTCCAGACTGGTAAAGTAATGTTAGTAAAAAGAGATTGTAGACAACCTTGGATTTGTGTTAGCATCACTAGCAAGGAAACATGTTGGTAAATATTCAAGAGCAATACATCCGGAGAAAATAAAACCAGATGTTCAATATTTGATGCTGCAATGGTTATTTGGGTTTCATCAAAGATTTCAGAATTCAGTTCTTCAAATTTTCTACTTCTGCTTATCTTATTTTCCAAGATCTAAAGAGTATCAGCTACCTAGGGCACTTTTCATCCATAGATCTCTCCAGTGCATTCCAGTAAATCAGCAGCTCGTGAGGTTTGACAAAATGGCTTGTCACAATTTTCTTGAACCGGCAAGGAGAAAACTCAAGCCTTTCTGGAAAGAACGTTTGCTTTGAATGGAGCTCCTCTAACTTGATATTGAGTTCAGCCAAGCACAGTCCAATGAAAACATCTTCCAGTTTAACAAACAGGACATTTTCAGAAATGTTATACACCTGACTGGCAACATCTGTTGAGAAAACATAACCGGTCCCTGAACAAAATGGAGGGTATGTGTTCGCTGGGTATTCTTCTTTGCTCACATGCCACTTACTCAATGCTTGTCGTATTGGACGCTCATTCAGTTTTAAGAAGCCAGTGAAGAATCTTGTGCTTCTCTTTTTCCTAAGAAGGAGTTCAGTCAGATAGTAGGTATTCACAAATACATCAGAGTCTGTTTTCATCACAAAGCTGGATTGTGGACAGAATTTGTGGACCCATTCAATCCCCATCATTGTCTTTAATGTTAAATTATAATAGGCATCAATGAAATCCTTCTGGATAATGTCTCCATGTTTCACATTCTCGGTGCTAATAGCAATCTGGTCATCAGGCTTCGACGTAGTTCCCAGGAGAAAGCAGGTTGTAATGAGTTTGTTGAATATCAATTTTTCTTTTCCCCATGTCTCACGAATGGCCATCCGCTCTTTGTTTTGGTTATGAGATGATGTTACGAGAATAACCAGAAATGGGGGGCTCTTACTGCAATCTATCTGAGGCAGCTCCAGAAAATTTCCACTGTCTCTCTTAAAAGAAGTGACTTCACTTTTTTTCAGGCACAATATGCAAATTCCTGCAAAATTCCACTTTATAAATAAACAGATAGTAGCGAGCAAAGCTATAGTAAAAAGAATCTTTCTGAGTCTCTTGGAAGCCATCTGAAAGAGAGAGAGATATAAATAACAAAAACAGAGGATACACAGTGAAAAGATAGCTCCTTGAACAGAACTACAAAATAAAACAGAGGGTTGAGTCTCACAAACATCTGAGGATAGCTACTTGTAATTAGGCCTAATATCCATAGAAAAGGAAGGGGAATGGCTACCCTACAGGATACCCTACAGGACCACTGTAGAACGTGGTTTTTAATGTGGACAGTAATGAGGACTGACCAAAATGGTTTGGAGAAGGGATAAGGTCCATGGGCAAGTTATATCCCATGTGCTATTTATCTGCACCATCTCAGAGGATGGCCCCTTCTCCTCACTGAAACCTTGTTCTTGAAATCAGTTCCTTTCTCTAGGCACAGACAGCCATGAAGTTCCTCTACAAGGAGAAAGGGAAACTTTGCTTTAGACAATCTTAACTGATGGCAATGAGAAATCGCAGTTGCTTAAAATGGTTGATCTCTCTTTGGAACACAAACCATTTGCTAGAATGACTAAAGTATTAGAAGTCCAACATTACAAAGGCATTTATGGGTATTTGTACAGGACCCCTAAACTCCGCCGCAAATGGCTGCCAGCTCCGGAGCTTACAATTGTTTCCCCACCAGCTCCGGAGTTTGCAGGAAATTAAGTGCGACCACACCCACCTAAGCGTGTCCCAGTGCACTTTTCATGTACCTGCTCTCAGAGGGTGAAAATCCCCAGATCCGGATGTAACCTAGAGTGCCGGGCTCTCCTCGCTTCTGTTTGTTGTTGTTTTTTGCCTCCCACCCCTTTAAGAGAAGGAATCAGGATGACGACGGGGCTCCGGGCGGCTTCGGAGGTGAGCCTGCATTTTTTCCTCTCTTTTTTTCTCCCTCCCCTCACGCAGACAGGAGCAAGGAAGTGCGGAGGGGTGGGGGCGCAGGAAGAGCAACGAACCTCCAAGATCTCTGGTCCGAATTTAAGTGGCCAGCGGATCTTAGGGGTCGTGTGAAAAGGCCCTATGATTTGCCTTTCAGAATAGTTTTGAGAAAAGAAATTTGCCTACTTTTTGCTGACATGGGAACTTCTCTGTCCACACCCTGTGACACCATGACATAATTCTTACATGGAAACCTGCATTTGCAAGATAAACTTCACATGGGAAAATGGAAAAAAGCTTAAATCTCAGAGAAAACACTTAAATCCCAACATTTTCCGCATACTTTTCCATCCAGTGTTTACAATAAACATTTTATGTATGTTTCCCCACATAAAATGGACCACCCATACCTTTCAACTCCTCAGAAACATAGCGTTTTAAGAGAGAGCCTGAATGTTCCATCAAATGTAAAGTAATTAGTGAGTTGCAGCATGAACAAATGGGTTAAAAGATAAATGTTTTCGCTTTATAATCTTAGAATCCATGGTCATCCATGCCAAGTAGAAGGGTGGAAGAAGGGCAGAGAGAAGGGATTACCCCCACACAGCATATAGTTGAACTACAGAATTCATAACTGTTATATGGCTTCAAAAGGAAATTAGATTAATTCACAGAAGAACAGTGCTGTCCATGTCTCCTAGCAAACATATTAAGGCAACGTGCCTGGAATACCAATTGCTGGGGAAGAACAATGAGAGAAGACTACCGATATCTGCCTGGCAACTGTTAACAACAATATGCTGCACTGCCAAGATCTTTAGTTTGAGCCAGTATGCCACTATAGTTGTAGTATACTGTAATTTAGTTTTGGGTCTCATGATTTGATTGTTTAGTTTTGTATACAGTTTAGTACCAAAAGCCAGAGGATATTATTTCAATGAATTCCAACTACAATTCTTCTCCCAGAAGTGTACTTTCCTAAATATGGATATTTTTGCAACGGCAGGAGGTCATGATGGAAATGGAGATAATTCTTTCCCATTCTTATTTGACTGAATCACTTTTGGGGGGGGTAGGTAGGGGGGTAATCAAAGCTGGGTGAAGAAATACCTTATCCAGATTTTTATTCTTACTGTTCTCGGTTATTTCTCCTGATCATTCTAGAAAGTTTCAAATGTTAGCCTTTGATAGGACAAAGCATTATTGGTAAAAATACAGAAATGGTGTCAAAATTGTACTTTGGTGCCCGGGCCAGGATATAAATGGACATGGTGTTAACTGGATGACTGCCAAGAACTGGCATTTGGGGAGGAAGAGGTAAACTTTTTCCCAATCTGTTATGAACCCCACCTCCCAAAAGAGCTCTACAAATCTACAAATGATGCTCCCTCTGGTGACAGGAAATCAGAAGTGGTCGATATGGAGCCCAGATGCAACCAGATGCAGGCTCCAACATACCCTAATGTTAAAAACCTTTTTGGAAAAAAATGTTCAAAAAGCCCCTTATCCTACAAAATCTGATGAAAACCACTGTGCTTTCTTACGTTTGGTCTTGTTGCCTTCCACAATTTACACTATTTGTATAACTATCCAAGTGGGTTTTGGCCATAACATTTTAGTCAGCTTCTTTCATCCATCTACAACTCAAATTGAATAAAGACAACAATAGCTTGGGGGGGGGCTCTTTTCAGGTGTGACCCAAGGAGTTGCAAGGTTGCTCAACATTGGAAGTCTTATTTCAACATTCTGACTTACCTGGGGAATCATGAAGGAGGATTCCTACTGGGCAGGCATGGGCATTTCAGTTTCTGGATCTGATGGTAGGATCGCCCTTTAAGTTTTCAACATACCAGGGGAAAGCTAGAAATGAAAAAAAAAAGATGTGATTACAAAAACTTGATCAACAATCAGGTGATCTGGAGAAGGCTTTTTGGGTTTCAGCAGAAAATTGTAGTAATAAGAACATCTGAACAGTTGAGTACCTTTACACTAGATCAAGCACGATAAAATAGTGACTGTTGTTATATGCCATCTAGAGATGGACACAAACTAAAAACTGAATTGCAAAATTTGTCAAAAAAAATCACAAATCTTCTATTCATATTTGTATGAATCAATACTCCTCAATGAATATGAATTAATTTTTTTTTTAATTTTTGATTTGCTGGTTTGTTGGTCAAAAGACCAGCAAAATCACAGAAAAGCTGTCCCCGACTCTCCTCAACAATCCCTCCAAGTTTGGTGAAGAATGAGTTTTCCCAAGGCATTTGCTAAAGGACACTTTCCTGGGAAAGCCACCTTGTGGATGTATAATTCAGACAACCTGTAATATCCCAAACTTCACCCATGAACTATGCTTAATAGATTTCAGTCGTTGGTGGGTTAGAGTAAATAAGTGTTTCACATATTTTCTGTCAGAAAACAAAATAACTAAGAAGAACAAAAAGGAAGGAAGGATGCGACACACTAATTTCATGTCATATGCTTCATGAACCTACATTTTTATGTAAAATACACATTTCTTAGTACTCATGCAATGCAATAGAAAGATTTTATAGAAGGACTTTTGATATTATAGATGGAATAAGCAGTTCTGCTATTATCATCTTTGTATCTCATTTTATACTTTTAGTGCCTCACTTTCAGTCTGGGCAAATTACTGGTTATTCTATTACAAAACACAATGTTGATAGTTCCCCTGTCCCAGAAGCTGGGATTATGCTGAAAGCCTGGGCTATATAACCCACATTATTTTGAAATTCATCCTTAGGGCGCTTTTACACAACTCCTAAAATCCGAGGCAAAGGGCTCCCAGATCTGGAGCTTAAAAATATTTTCCCACCAGCTCCGGACTTTAAAAAAAAATTAAGAACGACCACGCCTACCTAAGCGCGTCCCAGCACACTTTTCAAGTACGTGGCCTCCAGGAGGTAAAAAAATTCTTTTGATGCGGATTGTAAAGCTGTGAATGCCGGGCTCCCTCGCCTTCTGTTTGTTTTTTTGTCCGCGCCGCCACTTTAAGAGACAGGAATCCCTACGGGGCTGCTTCGACCACAGAGGCGAGCCTGCATTTTTTTCTCCCTTTTTTCTCCCTCCCCTCACGCAGACAGGAACAATGGAGTGCGGAGGGGTGGGAACACAGGAAGAGCGACAAACCCCCACGATCTCTGGTCCGAATTTAAGTTGCCACCAGATTTTAGAGGTTGTGTAAAAGCGCCCTTAGTTCTTGGACAATACTAGAAACCACCAGAAAACTTCATTTCATGAAAATAATAGAACAGTGTGGATGATAAACAACTGTACTGTAAAAGGCTAGGAATACAAGAGATATATACTACTTAGAATGTTTAAGAATTCTTTGAAGACCTGGCTCTACTGTGAGGCTTTTGGCAGTGCTGCACATTACTTGCCACCTACCTGACTCCCTATTATGATTTGTTTGTGCTATGTGTTTATTATGTTTACTTAATACTGCATATATAAAATGTTGTTTTTATTTTGTTGTTTTAACTTTCCTTGTACACCGCCTAGAATTGTTCTTTGAATAAAACTTGGCAATAAATAAATAAATAAATAAATAAATAAATAAATAAATAAATAAATAAATA
>JAHTLZ010000021.1:1720077-1770584 GCA_023846285.1 Phrynocephalus versicolor
GGAGCAGCCTTAGAGCCACTTCATACGAACACAAGAACGTAAGAACATAAGAACAGCCTTTGCTGGAACAGGCCACAGCCCATCCTGTCCAGCATTTTGTCTCATACAGTGGCTCTCACCATTTGCTTCAGGGTATCTCCTGTCTTCACCTGCTTACGATTCCCTGAAAATGGCATTGACAGAGATATCCTGTCTATCTCTCCAACCCAGTGGTTGCCCTTAGGCATCCATAATGATAGCCATTGATGCCCTTGTTCTTCATGAGCTTGTCCAATCCTTTCTCAATGCTGTCAAGGCTGAGAGCTCTCACCACTTCTTCAAGCAGGGGGTTCCCGAGACCAGTGATCCTCTGGGTGAAAAAGTACCGTATTTTTCATCCTATAAGATGCACCAGGCCATAAGACACACATGGTTTTTTAGAGAAAAACAGCTTTTCCTTATCTACTTTGTCCATACCATGTATGATTTTATAAACTTCAATCAGGGCACCTCTTAGGCACCACTGTTCAAGAGTGAAGAGGCCCAGCCCTTGTAGCCTCAGATGGTAAGGAAGGTGTTTCCAGTCCCCAAATCATTCTGGTTGCCCTCCTCTGCACTTTTCCATTTCCATAATATCCTTCTGGAGTTATGGTGACCAGAACTGTACACAATACTCCAGATGGGGCCTCGCCATAGATTTATAAAGAGGTAAATTGACACTTACTGACTTATTTTCTATAAGCTTCCTAAGGATCTCTAGCATTCCTAATGATCCATGGACCTAAAGTTGAGGGAAAACTTAGACACGCATCTGTAGCACTGATTGCTTCTGCTCAAATCTAGTCTGATTATCCTGACATTGTTATTTATTTATTTATTTATTTATTTATTTAGTTAGTTATTTATTTGTTTGTTTGTTTGTTTGTTTGTTTGTTTGTTTATTGCCTATGTTTCACATGCACCTGGTAACTTTGTTATGAATGAAGAAAGACCCACAGAGCTGAGTCCCAGCCGCTGTGTTTTTTTTAAAAAAATGGATGTGATTTCATAGGTTTTTGAAGCTGTTTCCAATCCAGCTGTGTTTATCATAGAAAAACTTAGTTAATGGCATTTTCGTCTTATATATAACTAATGGTGGTTTCTTTTTGTAACTGCCTTTTTAAAATGTTGTCAGTCACCTTGGGTTCCACTTCTGTCTGTCTCCAAGGTCAGAATATAAAATTAAAAGAAAAATCCCCAAACCTAAAGGACCGCAAAGCAGAGCAATCCCATATATGTGGTTTGCAGAAGAAGGGGCAGCAGTGACCTTGGAGCCATGTGCCAGGAAACATGGTGGGGGGGGGGCTTCAGTTCCTCTTAAATTGGGAAAGGGGATAAAGTGGGAAAGGGGCTCAAATGTACAGTGCCATGCATGAAAATATAATAGTTGGCAATTTTTATACTTAGTGTGGTGTAGTGCATAGACCTGGGTTCAAATTCCTCCTTGCATTCCTATTCCTAAAATTCAGTGCAGGGAACTGGAAAAATACTCCTTAAATGTCTTGCTTTGAAAGCTGGATTAGAGGTGCTATGAAAGGGTTCTGACTTAACAGTAAGTAACACAAATCCTATTATTAGGCCCAACAACAGTAGACCTATTTATTCAGTAGATTTACATAAGTGTTGATTTACCTTTCAGTAATTCTTTGAAATGATCTATTCTCCAGTTCATACTGGCAATTGGATACTGGCCACTGTCATTTTTTTTTCTGAAAGCAACCAGTGTGTTCTCAGTCAAAATTAAGTCTTACTGAGTTTCATGGGGCTTACGTCTTGGTAACTGGAACAGCCATAGTTATTGAAATCACAATTTCCGCTACTTTCTCTCTCTCTTGGCTTCTTCTGACCTCTGACAGTCTTAGTTTTGCCTTCTGCTGCTGCTTTTGAAATTCTCTCAGTTTTTTCAAGGTATTCCATGCCTGTAAGGGAGGATTAGCTAAGTGGGGTGCAAAGACATTGGCAAAGGATGTGACAAATGCTATGAGATTGGGATGGGTTAATTCATAATTTTTTCCATTGACCCCCATGACATAAAATCAGTATGAATCAACCTAGAGTTTATGTCCCTCAATCTGTAGTGCTGCCTCTGCTGCTAAGGTCTCTACTTTTCTCTCCGTTGGATCCATTCGCACAGGTTCAGATGGTGCAATCACTTAAATCAGTGCAGAATACCATGATCCACCATTCCCCTCTAAGCAAAATATGCCATTTCTCCCTCACCCCTCCCCTCTGTTTTTAAAACAGCTTGATGTCAGCAGTCTTGCACTAGAGCAGGGATGGCAAACCTTTTAGAGACCGAATGCCCAAACTGCGATTCAGAACCCACTTATTTTTTGCAAAGCCCCAATACGGTAATTTAACCTGAATACAGTGGTACCCTGGGTTACAAATGCTTTGGGTGCTTCCCTTTTGAATTTTCCGTGGCGACAGCACCCTCACTGCAGCCATGGGAAATTCAAAACCTGTTCTTCAAGCCACGCTTTCCCAAAGGGTAGCACCCCTGCTCTTCAATCCTCATTTTCCAAAAGAGTAGCACCCCATCCACCTCTCTGCCCTGCCATTTTGAGACCGCCGAAATGGCTCCGTGCAGAGAGGTGGGCAAAAGGGGGGCAGTGGCTTGTGGGCTCCTTCATAGCTCTTTTATTCTCCAGCCACACCACTTTGGGGGTGCTCAGAGCGGTGCGGCTGGGCAGTAAACTGGGACTACGAAGGAATCCGCTGCCTCCCCTTCACCTGGCTCTCTTCACGGTGCTGCTTTGAGACCACCAAAATGACTCCATGAAAAGAGCCAGGCGAAAGGGAGGCAGTGGTTTGTGGGTTCCTTTATAGCCCCTGTTTACGTTCCAGCCATGCTGCTCTTGGGATGCCCAGAGCAGCATGGCTGGAAAGTAAACTGGGGCTACAAACGAGCCCACAAGTTGCTGTCTCCCTTTCGCCCGGATCGCATAGTGGTGTGCTCTGAGCTGAGGGGGAAGTACTGTGGCTGTGAGGGGGTGATGTTGTGTGCCCACAGAAAAGGGCTCTGCATGCCACCTTTGGCACCCATGGCATAGGTTCACCAACACTGCACTAGAGCATCTAGATGGGAGGAATCAGAGAATGAGAACAGGAAACCTCCACTCTACCCTTGCTTATAACTTATTAAGTAGTGCAGGGATACAGAAGAGCTGCAAACAAGGTTGTTCGGCCAATCTGCCTGTGCAGCTAGTCAATTCGAACAGATCCGGGAAAACTCAAACTCTTCTGTGCAACTTCTCAGTGAGTGAATTCAAATTTCTGTCTCTGTGTAGTTGCACCCTGAGAATTCTGAAAAGAAAGCTGCATTCTACAGTTTTGAATACACTTGTAGTACCATCAGAAGGAGGTGTATTTGGTGTGTTTATCAATGTGGAACATCTTCTTGAAGTTGTTCATCAATGTGGAACATCTTTTTTCCCTTCTACAATAAAGAACATTCTTGTAATACTGCAATCTTATATCATATTTTATAAATTCCTCTCTTTGTTTATCCAAAGTTTTGATTACATGAATAATTTTGTGCTCCAGAGATTATTCATGAAGATTTCGCCACATTTGCATTACTTTCTCTTTTATCATAATAAATACCAATGCAATCTTGGAGGTTTCTCATAAAATGAGCAAATCCTTCATTGAGTTATTGATTGTGCATCTCTAGATTTCAGGCATGTGTGAACAATCTATACCGAGGTTAGTACCAACTAGAATAGACCCATTTAACATCTGGGGCTTGTCAACACTGGTGAACATTTCATTGATTCTAATAAAAACAAATAGCTAAAGCCAACTGTTGGTCCCAGCCAGTAGTGGTGGTTAATGTCTTTTAAACACAAGAATTTGTTTTGAATACAAGAACTGAATGAAGTGCATCTGAAACTTTCTTCATTTGAACAATATAGTTTGAGAAAGAGTCATGTTGTTGCTGTTTATAGGCAGAAATTCATTCTGGTCAACTGGAAATCGCTGTGAAATTACCCTAATGAGTTCAGATCTATATTCTTTGCACTGAAACATACACTCACTGTTCAACACAACACACTTAGTTTCAGAAGAATTAATCTCTACCTACTTGTTAAACCCACAATCTCTTTGTAGAGCAAGATGAAAATGGATTAAAAGCATCCGCACTTGGGCAAAGACTGCTTTCCTACCATTTTATTTTTCTATTTTTTAAAAAAGTAACAAAAATAACTCATAAAGCAAATGTACTGCAAATCAACTTAAACTAAACAAAGCTATTATTATCACTCCTTTGCACACACACCTGGGACTAGTTAACATTTACATTTTACATTACATTTGATTTCATACCACCCCATTTCTCTCCAAAAATACATTGGTCCAGATATACCTGCATATCCTTTGTGTTTCTGAAACACATATACCAAAGATAAATTCCATATATCCTTGAAATCATTACATTCTAATATTTCTTTTCTTACCTTGGTTTCACAAGTTAATTTATCATTAATGGCCGTATCCCACATTTCTTTATGCCGTTCTTCCATATTAGAGTATTAGTTTCCAATTTGTTGCAAATATCAATCTTGCCACAGTGACAATAATAGTTATTAATTCATCTTTCTTTAATTGGCTACTGTTAATCATATTCAACAAAGAAACCATTAGAGACATTTGTACATTAATGCCCATTATTTCTGCAATCTCCTTAAATTTCCTTGACCCTTCCTTCTTTCTTGTTTCACAAGTCCACCACATATGTAAGTAAGTGCCTTTCTTTTCTATGTCTCCAGCACAAAGATGGCACATTCTTATTAAACATATTCACTTTGACCAGTGTTATCTGCCTATAAATTTATAACAATTTTATTTTACCCTTACAGACATGTTTTTCATTATTCTTTTGTTACAAATTTCATTCCAATCTTTCCCTTCAATTTCTTCTGTTATACCTTCTTGCCACCCTTTTTTAAACCTGCAGTTTTATAATCTTCCTATATTAACATCTTATATCCTGTACTTACTATACCTTTTCTATTTTTGTTAATGTGTGCTTTTTGTTCGATAATCTCTTCAAATTTCAGTAATAGTCTATCATCTCCTTCCTTTTTTCATTGTTCTTTCCAGTTGTGCAACTGAAGTATATCTATGAAATCCCCACTTCTCCCAATATAGCTCTCATTTCTCCCCTGCAGTACATCATTTTTATCCTACTCTTTATTCTAACAATTTCCTTATCATTTAATACTCTCTTTAATTTCCTTTTAAGATTTTCTGGGAAATTCTTTAGTTCAAACACCTGACTCAGAGAAAAAGTTGGTAAACTCATTACTCATCTGTAATTTTTCCAAATTTCTTTTTTTAACATATTTTATTGAGTTTTCTAAACATAACAAGTTAAAACAAGTAAGTTGCTTATGTGTTCTAACATATCATTCAAGAAGGAGTTATCAATGCTTTTAATCACATCCTTAATATTTTTTCTAAAAACATTTTTATCACTTTCTCTCTCTTAATTCTTAATCCCTCCAAATTACATTTTTATTATTTGCTATAATGCCTGGAACATGCTTCGGTTGGCAATAGTATAATATAATTTGATATTGAATATACCTCACCCTCCTTCTTTTGGTGAAATGTACCACAATTTGTATTGATTCTTACTCTTTTATTTCCATTACAGTACATCTGCCATTCTCTTATCTGTTTTTCAGTGATATTTATATGCAACATCCAAAATAACAAATATTTTAGAAATACAGTGGTACTCGACTTATGAATTTAATCCATTCCAAATGCATGCTCTTACGTCAAACTAATCTTAAATTGGGGTACCTATCTAAAAAATAAATAAAAAAAGTTCAAAAATGAAAAAAATATTTGTAAGTCAAGCAGGCAATATCTAAAATTTGTAAGGAGGCAATTAAAAACTCAACAGTTTTTGCTCTTAAGTTGAATTGCTCTTAAGTCGAGCTGCTCTTAAGTTGGGGTACCACTGTAATTTCCATTTTACATAGAGCAATTATTCCAAGCAAACAAAAATACTAAATTTTTGAAATTCTTTTATCTGCATTTTAATCTCTTTTCTCACATTATCAATATTCAGTTTGATCATATCCTGTATATTCCAGGTAATAGTTTTCCCTAAACATTTAATCACATTTTCCAGCTTACTTTTATCTTTGCTATCTTCTCATTGGCATGATTTAACATACATTCTGATTTATCCCAATTCACTTTTAGTCCAGTTACCTCTTCAAATAGGCTTGTAATCTGTCTTCAGTCATGCCTATCTTTCTGCAAACTCCACTAGACGCTTCATATGTGCTCATGCTTTGCACCGAGCAATATATTCAGTCCTTGAATATATTGCCAAGTCAAGCCCCAATTATTAAGTTGTTACAATAGAGATTATTCGGTAAAATACACTAAATGTTGCATTTAGAGCTATCTCAGAATTTTGATCTCAGAATTTCATTTGCCTTCAACAATTAGGCTGAAGTTCTATCAACACCTCTATCTGAGTCGTAAGTATCCCATGACAAATAGTAGCTTAAGGGTGATGATGGATGGAATCAGGAAAACACTGTAGAGGGAGAATTAAAGACCTCTCCTCAGCACCAGGAACCCAAGCGTCCATTAATTTATCTGAATATTAGCTTTTGTTCTTGCCAACCCTGTTGATTAAAAGTGGGACTTATTGCATGGTCTTATTTTTAATGTGAAGGGGTTGCTTTGCTGAACCGAAAATACAAATTTAACTCTCTTTTAAATTAGGGTAAACCCTCTGCAAAGGAAAGCAAGGCTGTGGCAATAGTAGTACGGAAAAGAATTTTCTGCAGGTGCAGCTCTCCTTAATTCTGCATGCAATACTATTTTTGTGCTCTGCACTGCCAGTCAAAATTCCTCCTTTTACACCATTACACAAGCACAAGAGTTTGATCAGATGTGTTCACCTGAATTGGCAGAATTGTCCATTTCTTTTGAAACAGCTGGATAACACCTTTTGTTTTCTTACCTGGCACGAGGAGTTCTGGATCGCAGTGTAATTCAGCTTCTGTCATTAATGAAAACTGATCATGAGCTTGTAGGAGTTGATCGTTTAGTTTAAAACATGCAGGCACCATTATTTGAAACACACGCACACACACACGAAATAGTCATTGCCTTACCTTCCTTTTCTGCAGTGCACCACATGGCTTTTTGAGCCATGTTGTATAAAAGGCTCCCGCTGAGTTGTCTCAGGTCTTTTTCTACCGAAAAAGATTTCTGTTTCTCACATTCATTTTTAGAAGCCCCCTTTGTCATCAAAAGGTCCCGTCTGATCAATGGTCATTAGGTTTGGGAGGGCTCGGTAGCATCTGTCCAGTAATGGAAATCTGCAGAATCTCTCTCTCTCTCTCTTCCCTCTTTGCCTCCCCTAGGTAGCAGACAGTACCACTGCAGTCTGATCGGCAGCCAGAGGGAAAGTTAGGAACTGTCTACAAATGTTCTCACTTTGTACTCAAGGAAAAAAACCCAGCTCTGAATACATTCATTTATTGCTAGTGAAACAGGAGTAGTAATTATTTGAGAGACCCAAAAACACTAACCAAACTAGTATTTCTTTTTTACAGGACCTTCCCTCAGAGTACCTGAAATGTTTCCTCTTGTGTAGCACATTCCTCACACATGACATTAAGGATATGGCCATATAAACACCTGAGCATCTGCTCCACTGAAAATATGCACAGTAGACCTGAATAAGAGTGTGCTGCAAAGGGCATGAGGTACTTTCCCTGCTGCCATGTAAATTCTTCTGCAATTTGAATAAAAAGTGCATACTGCCTTTGATATACAGATACATTAAAATGACTTTTATCCACTTTCTAATTGAAACAGGCAACATCTTGTCTGTTAGCCTTTGATCTGACCCCCCACATCTTTGCTCACACATGTACATTTTCTTATATCAGAACTTGGAAATTTGTGTGGTGTGTGTGTGTGTGTGTGTGTGTGTGAGAGAGAGAGAGATAGAGAGAGAGAGAGAGAGAGGAGAAAGAGAGAGAGGTATGGTTTACTCAAGCTCTTGTATGTGTATGAACAAACAAAGACAGAAATACTGGGATTATAAGTGGATGCATACCTTTCTAGGTTAAGGAATATCTTTACTGGGTCACTAAAAAGTTTAAAATAAGATGACAGAACTCTTTGTCAGGCAGAGATGGTTAAAAAGATGATAAAAATGTAAATTTAAATAGAAAGGTTTTTTAAAAATTGACCGCATGTGATGGCCACAGCTCTTGCTCCCAGACTACCATGAAGTTAAAATGTTTTAGATTCTATATGAGGCCAAGTAACAAAAGCATTGTCACTTCACAGTCTGCCCACAAAGTGAATTTGAATGCCTGGCTTTCTTCGTTTCTTCCAGATCCATCAAGTGCTCTGTTGCAGTAGGGTTGCAGCTGGTGTCCGTACTGATGTCAGCAAAACAGGATAATGAATTCAGGTATCTCGCTAGGCCAAAAGAATCATTTGCAGTCAACTGGCATTCATACTTAGAGGCCAAAAGAGATAGAGGACTCATTGGGTGCAATCTCATAGAAGACACCCTTTCTATGGCATCAGAATTTTTCCTGGGGTGTATGTGCCATGAAGTCAAAACTGACATATAGCAATCCTATATCAAGATCAAGAGTGGCTTTACCAGTTCTACTACTCTAATGAGTTTCCATAGCCAAATAGGGATTTGAACCCAGGTTTCCAGTGCCATAGCCATCATTCCACTCCACTAAGTATCTTTATCTTTCCAATAGTAGATACACAAAAGAGATCAATGTGAACCACCCACAGAAGCAAAGTTCTGGACTAAGCAATACCAGTATTAGATCATCCAATTCTTGGGTGTTCCATCTGAATTTTATACCACCTTTACCTGATGTTCTGCAGAACTTGGAAGCTTGTCTTATCTGTAGCATTTCAGTGAACAAACAGAAAGGCATTGTCTAACTGGGAACTGTAGTTACGTGCTAAAAATTGTAAAGCATACAAAAAAGTGAAGAAATAAAATTGGGCCTGTCCACACTGGGAAATGAGGTGTGGTCTGGCCCACACCAAATTTAAAATGCTCTTGCTTATGATCTGTTTTAACTCTTAATTGGATGATCTTTCAGTCCACACTGGAAATCATGCTATAGGCCAGTCTTGACGAACCTATGGCACAGGTGTACTCAGAGCCCTTTCTGTGGGCACCTGACATTGCCCCCTTCACAGCCACCTATATTCAGGTTAAATTGCTAAATTTTTGCAAAAAATTAGTGGTACTGTATATTATGTATACTGGCTTGGTTGCTCACTAATTTCGGTGTCTGCCTGCAGAGCCAGTGTTTGAGAGTTTGGTTCTCCCCTATGCCTCCTGCAAGTAGAGTCAACCTCTGTAGCTTTGGGCAAGCTGCATACGAGGTAGATCCGGGGTGTCCCAAGAAAAAAGGCATGCTAAGCCTTCAAGAATACATTGAATGATAAACCACTTCTGAGTATTCACTGCCTGGAAAACCCTGAAATAATTGACTTGACTACACATGATGATTCAGTGTCTTTACAAATTACAACACAGTAATGGACTACACTTGGGAATAGTCTTATGGATTTTCTCCCTTATGATCCCTAATAATGTTGATAGAGCAAAACGAGATTGAGGCAGGGAATTATAGCATGTGAAACAATTATGAGATGATCTCTGCTGGCCTCGATGCAGCAGAGAAAACTTGAGTTTCGGTGATGACTTGGGAGTGTAACATGCAAAATGGGCAAATTTAGAGCAATCTCAAAAATGGAATGCAACCCAAAGCTAGTACATTTACCTTAGCTAATGCAAAAAAAGTAAATGCTGTACCTTCTGATTGCTCATGGTCACTTGGAAATTCACAGAGAGCAAAGTCTATTCTGACTCTTACAGGCTTCTCAACAGGAATTTACAATAGCAAGATCAACTCTGAGCTTAGAAACAGTCATGTACACAAAGGTCTTCATTCCTACATGGACAGAGGGCAAACATTGGATGACGGGGAGTGCAGACAGAAGTATGAGACATCTTCAGAGTCACCAGATCCTGGTTCCCAGTGGAATGTAAGTATCAAAATCGGGCTTGCATTGGAGGACAGTGAAGCAGTTTATTCTAAAATCCTAACTAACCCAGAGGACATAATGGATAAGAGGCAAGAGACCATTGACCAGGACTTAGAAATGTTGCTTTTAGAGCACAGCTCCATAAATCTCTCAGTCTGCAGTAGCTAGTGAATATTCCTGCTGTCCTTGGGGGATTCAGGGAGCTGTGCTTGAAAAATTAGCTGATCCAAGTTAAGTGTTTGAGACTAAATTGTTCCAGGTCAAAGCTTGTATGCCATATGTAATAGAGAGTGTACAGTATTTGGCTTTTCAGTACTGGAAGCCAGGCCTTGTTATTTTTCCAGGGCACAGAAGTACTAGACAACACTAGCAATAACTATGTCAGACTACACAGGGAAGCCATTGAAATCCACAAACACCAACACCTTCAACAGAAAAGAAGAAAGTCTAAAAAGCAACAAAGCCTGGCTTCCAGTACTGAAAAATACAGCCTGCAAAAGATCAGTGATTCCCACCCAGCCACAAACAACAGTGATCAGTTCACATCTGAGCTATCCGTGGCGGATGAGGAAAGAGATCTTGGTGTGTTGGTGGACAGCTCAATGAAGGTGTCTACCCAGTGTGTGGCAGTGGTGAAGAAGGCTAATTCCATGCTAGGGATGATCAAAAAGGGGATTGAAAATAAAACAGCCAACATTATAATGCCATTGTACAAAATGATAGTAAGGCCGCATCTGGAGTATTGTGTACAATTCTGGTCACTGCATCTCAAAAATGACATAGTGGAACTGGAAAAGGTTCAAAAGAGAGCAGTTAAAATGATTATTAGGCTAAAACATTTGGGGCTCTTTAGTCTAGAAAAAAGGCATCTGAGGGGGGATATGATTGAGACATACAAAATAATGCAGGCCATGACAAATCTTTTAGAATTTTTTTGAAAACGTCAACAGGCATGTGGATTTGGGTGAATCAGTGGATATAGTCTATCTGGATTTTCAAAAGGCTTTTGAAACAGTCCTTCACCAAAGGCTGCTGAGAAAATTGCACAGTCAGGGGATATGAGGGCAGGTCCTCTTATGGATTGAGAACTGGTTGAGATCCAGGAAACAAAGAGTAGGTTTCAATGGGAAATTTTCACAATGGAGAGAAGTGAAAAGCGGTGTGCCCCAGGGCTCTGTCCTGGGACCG
This sequence comes from Phrynocephalus versicolor, assembly GCA_023846285.1. Lineage (NCBI taxonomy): Eukaryota > Metazoa > Chordata > Lepidosauria > Squamata > Agamidae > Phrynocephalus > Phrynocephalus versicolor. Next base: position 1,731,370 of record JAHTLZ010000021.1, read on the forward strand.
GTGCTTTTCAATCTGTTCATAAATGACCTAGAGACAGGGATAAACAGTGAGGTGGCCAAGTTTGCCGATGACACAAAACTTTTCCGTGTGGTAATAACCAGAGAAGATTGTGAAGAGCTCCAGAAAGATCTCTCCAAACTGGGAGAATGGGCTGTGAAATGGCAAATGTGTTTCAATGTAGGAAAATGTAAAGTAATGCATATGGGGGCAAAAAATCAAAACTTTATCTATCAACTTATGGGCTCTGAGTATCAGGAAAGAGATCTTGGTGTGTTGGTGGACAGCTCCATGAAGGTGTCTCCCCAATGTCTGGCAGCAGTGAAGAAGGCCAATTCCATGCTAGGGCTTATCAAAAAGGGGATTGAAAATAAAACAGCCAACATTATAATGCCATTATACAAAACAATAGTAAGGCCACACTTGGAGTATTGTGTACAATTCTGGTCACCGCATCTCAAGAAAGACATAGTGGAACTGGAAAAGGTACAAAAGAGAGTGACATTTGGGGTTCTTTAGTCTGGAGAAAGGGCACCTGAGGGGGGATATGATTGAGATGTACAAAATAATGCAGGGGATGAGTAAATTGGATAGAGGAAAGCTCTTCTCCCTCTCAAAAAATACCAGAACTAGGGGACATACACTCAAATTGAGGGCTGGGAGAGTAAGAACAGACAAAAGAAAATATTTTTTCATCCAGCGTGTTGTTAGTCTGTGGAACTCCCTGCCACAGGATGTGGTGATGGCATCTGGCCTGGATGCCTTCAAAAGGGGATTGGACAGATTCCTGGAGGAAAAGTCCATCACAGTTTACAACCCATGATGGAGATGTGTAATCTTCAGGCTTAAAACACGGCTAGATCAAGGGCCAGATGCAGGGGAGTGGTATCAGGAGGCAGATATCTAGTCTCGTACATTCCCAGACACCTTTGGTGGGGCCACTTGGAGAAACAGAAAGCTGGACTAGATGGGCCTTTGACCTGATCCAGCATGGCTCTTCTTATGTTCTTATGTTTTTATGTTCACACAATAGAACAGCTAACAACACCCATCAACCACAGTGACAGATTGGCCCTCCCTTATTGCAGTGAAACTTCTTAATCCCTCCACATCACAATACAATGACGAACACCTATTCTCCTGAATAGGAAAAGTTCTCCCTTTCCCACAACTTTAAAAACCCACATTCTCGCTCATTCTGTACCCTAGAGCACAGAGAGAACTCCCTGAGCTCCTGCACTCTGAAGATGCTGACCACCAAGTCTAGTGAAATGTCAGGAAGAAAACCTTCCAGAACATGGCCAAACAGTCTGAAAAACCTACAACACCCATCAGATATCAGCTGTGAAAGCCTTCAAGAATACAGACAGTATGTATACATGTATCTGTTTGTTTAAAATATTGATATCTCACATTTCGACTCGAAATAATCCAAACTTGCATCATAAAACAGTAGATAAAAGCAAAAAACAAGAAATATACAAATACTGTATTATAAAACAATTAAACAAGTATTATTAAAATATCAATAAGGTCAATATTAAAACAGACTTAAAATGGAGCAGAATTATCCATTTTTAAACCCTCTTAAACCAGCACACATTAAGGAAAAGCCTTATTGACTGCTCTTTGGCCACCTGCAGAAGGACAGCAGAGGTGGAGTCAGCCTAGCTCCCCATGGGAGGGAGTTCCAGAGTCAGAAAGCAGCAAGAGAAAACAGTGCTTCCAAGTCGCATCCCAGAGAGATGGCCCTAAAAGATACCACCACCAAGAGGTCCAGCATAACCAACAGGGACACAATCCCTGCTCCAAGGAGGCATTTATTGCCCCTTGGACCCACTTGGCCAGTCCTCCTCTGGCAGCTTTTATCAGCCACAATGGGTAAGGGTCTAGCAGACAAGTGGTGGTCTTCACTTCTCCAAGGATCCTGTTCAGTCATCAGGCTGCAAAATCTGAAACTTATCCATGTGTGTGTGTGTACCGATGGACAAGTTTGCCCACAGTTTATGGGCAGATGCTCTGTGAACTGCTGAATAGTCAAGTTCTTGCTATCACAATTGGACATTGTTCTCTTTTTGTACTGGATAAGCTTCACTTCTTCAAGGACTTAAGGTAAGATAAGATAACTTCATTTTCCTTGTATATTGTACATTGTGCAACAAAATTGATCCCAGGTCAATGGCATTTGGGCAGCCTAGATGTCTGCAGGTTTATTATCAATCTAAAAATATGTGTGCTGTGCATAATATGCATGTCCTCCCTCAATTCTGTTTCAGGGAAGGCTCATCTTTCCAGCACTCAAACTGAAATATTTTTCTCATTATACTGTTAGATGAAACAGAAGCAACTCTTTCGTTCACAGCCATTTTGACTCTAAGTACCATTTGTAACAGCATGTGTCTTCGTGATTATTCTTAGCACTGGACAAGCAGAGCACCAAATCTGAATTGGTCCAGACCAAAAGTGGGTATTTGTGCTTTTGTACTCCCATCTACCCCCCCCCCCAATGAACAGATGTAGGAACACTGCCTTTCACTCAACCTCCACTTTTATATAAAAGGCATAACTTCATAATAGTTTGGAGACTTTTATATAATGACATATGAAAAGGGGAAGGGTTCTATTAGTTTGATGCCTTCTCTTTCCTATATCATCCAGATCTGAAAGGGAGCAACTAAACAGGAAAATAAAGATCTATAAAGTCTGGTTTTGATTCCCCCCCCTTTTTTTTATATATTGTGTGAAACAGAAGTATTAGAATAAAAACAAAATTCCTCTTTGTCACCATATGAATAATCTAGAAATGTGGATACATTTGTGAATTACTGTTCCCCAGTTATGGTGTGGCAAATGCTCTGGGATTCTTACCAGTAAATTCAAGCCTCTTATTGGCAGCTTGAGTTGCGGAACCCACCAACAAGTCAGACTTAATTTGGCGACTTAACTCCGACTTGACTCAGGTTGTTTGTTTGTTTGTGTTTTATGACTCAGACTTGATTCATGACTTGAAACCTACCCATCCTCATTTTTTTTCTGGAGAAAGAAGCTTGTTTTTTATTTATTTACATACAATAGAAACAAACAAAACAAAGCAAACATTCCAATGACCAGACTCATAAAACATAAGGGGAAAAGGAAAAAAACTTAGAAGTGAAGACACAAATAAAACCTGTAGTGGACACACCCTGTCCACTTGTCTACTACTAATACAAAAGGATTAAAGGATATCGCCAATGCCCGGCCATCTGCTAGAAGCTTGTTTGTAATAGAGATTCAGACTCAGGGCTTGGGGCTTGCTTACTAAAGATTCAGACTCAAAGACTTGCTAACATGCCCACTTATTCCCATTGTGGCCTTACCACAATGTTGTTCCCAACTGTAACACTTTCATTTCAAACCTAGGAAAGTGTGTCAAATTGATAGGGAGAGTCAAGCCATGTGCCACTGAGGACTTTAACCAGCTCCCAGTTGACATATCCATATCCACTGTGGGGACTGGCCTACAAAATGTTTGCAACTGAGGCAAAAAAAAAAGGCAGCTTCTCTCTATGTACAAAAGGAACAATTACAAAAAACCCTAGCCTTTATATAAATAAATGCATACTTGGATGGGAACAAGTCTATCATTTTTAGCAGGGGAAATGTCATTTGTCTGTTTCCATGGAAAGATGAACTGTTTATTGAGCTTCTGTCTGGATTTGCATGTTAAAACCTGAGGCTCAGAAGTACAATCTGCTAAAATGGTTACAAGTGATGGTATACTTATCACTTATTATATATCTGTATACCTGAAAGTGGCTGGAAGCTATCTCTTTACGCTAAATATCTAACTTTGCTATCATTTAAATGAAGAAGCTGAGCTCAAGAAAATACTGTCAATAAACTTCTAGAAATGTTCAAGGTGAGTTAAGAACACAAGACAGATTCAGAAGAATAAGGGGGGAAACAAATAACCCTTCACTAAAGAAAAGTGGCTTGATGGACATCTTTCCAGCCATTAAAATTCCAAGAATAATTTAATAATCTTTATTGATTCAGGAGTGTGTTGTAAAGTCAGAAAACAATAGCAGTGGGAGTAAAAAAACAATTGTGTTCCTTCAGTTGTGGGCTGCCTCCCTAACTAAAGCACTCAGCTATGTACAATTGAAGTTTTATTTCTTTGGATAGATAAGCATGACTCTTTATTGCTGCCCTGATAAAGAAAGAATATAATCTGAAAGAGAAAATGAAAGCAAAGAAATGTGCATGGGTGAGTTCTCATTCTAACCCACAATATAAAATTCTAATATTTAACTCATCAAGGGCCATGTTACTATACAGTGTGTGTGGTTTTGTTTGTTTGTTTTTGTTTAGTTTTAGAATCCTTTAAGTAATTAGGCAATGATGATAATTTAAAAAAAGTATTTGGTGAATAAAGCTTTAGGAGCTTTTCCATGTGTCTTTTTTTTGTGCCCTGGTTTGAATATTTCAGAGAATCTTATTCTTGAATTATTCTATTCTTACAACAGGGTGTCATTCTCTAAATGGTAACTGACACAAATTAAAAAGGAAAATTCCCTAATTATGACATGAAAGGGAAAAGCACAACTCCAAGGAATAGTATAGACCAGTGGTTCTCAACCTGTGGGTCCCCAGATGTTCCTGGACTGCAACTCCCAGAAATCCTGGCCAGCTCAGCTAGTGATGAAGACTTCTAGGAGTTGCAGTCCAGGAATATCTGTGGAACTACAGGTTGAGAACCACTGGTATAGACATTTCAGGGCTGTCCTTCCTCACCATGTCGTATTCATAATAAACTTGGAAGGAAGCTAGGGCTGAGAAGAACGACTGGGGATCTCCAAAGGTAATTCACACCTCAGTGGGGATGAAATTCTTCTATATCTCCTAAGTCCTTGTCCAGCCATCTGACCAATGGACTACAGTGGGTCTCAATTTGTGGCTGTCCATATATTATTGGAGAGTGATTCCATTAACCCTCTGCATAGACTATGATAGGAAGGGATGATAAGAGCTGTAGCCTGACAGGATATTGAGGGTTGAAGGTTACTCATCTCTTTCCTAGCTAATGATCATCTATAAATTTTAGGAAAGTAGCCTGAGTTACAAATCCTTGGTTGCATATGAAATGCCTAGAACCATCTCAGTGTGGAAAGGTGGTTATCTTATGGCTGATGCCGGGTCAAAGACTCAGAGCTACTGCCAAATCCTGCTGAATCCTTCAGATGCTGTGCATTTAAGTTGAGTGGTTATGTGCTGCTACTTCAAAACAGTCACCAGAGGAGAAGTGGCGGGGAGGGGAGAGAGAGACACATTTAAATACCTTCTTTATCTCCATCACATACAGTATGCAATACCACTAGAAGCAGAAGAAAAGAGAGTTTCAAAAAAAAAAGCAGACATGCATCTGGCTATCATCAAAGAAAATACATGTATTCAGACAGTACCTGTGTTTCCTGCCTCAACAGAATATAATCTATTTTATGAATGAAGTTAAATTTGTCCTTGACCTCAATAGGTTTTATTATGTTGTCTGAGAAAAGGAAGGAAGCATGGCTGTTAATTAGAATTCCTTCAAGCCAGAGCTGGACGGCAAGATGTAAATCCATGCTCATTGAACCACCAAGGGTTGCTATGAGGTTGAGGGATATTCCTCACCTTTGGATCTTTCAGGGCCAGAGTGATGCAGAAACTAGGCACCCAATTCTTTTTTTAAGCAGTCCTATTTGCTCAATAAATTTTGAGCTATATGAAATTTTCTTGTTAACACCCCCTGGAAGCATAACTCCATATGGGAAGGCTCCTTTGGTCCTGAGGCTCACAATGTAACCATGCTAATACTGCAGTCAACCTCCTTTCAGTGCCTGCTTTAGTACAGAAAAGCCTTTGTTGCGCTGCTTAAGATTCCCAAGACCAAAGCCTGGTGGATTGTGAAAAGCGACTTCACTTGTGACTAAGTAGTATCCATGGCAACCAAGCTAATCAAGCATGCTCACTTCCTATTAAGGCATAACGGAGAATGGTGGGAAAACAAAAAGCATTGTTAGAAGCAAAATCCATGCTTCTGGGTAATGTGCCACTAAAATAAATAAATAAAACTCTAAATCCAGCCGGTTAGAATTACGGGATTTTCAACAGGGTTTTCAAAATGTTAGAAAGCGACTGTATTTTAAAATGAGGACAGCCTACTGATTTGCTGCCCCCCCTTCATAAACCTATAAGGAGGGTAATCTTTTCAAGGATAGCGTTTGATAAAATGGACTTTGTGAGCCAAATCAGATTTGATTTGCGAATATGAGTCTCTTCTAAATATCAGGAACAATCGCTTCAGTACTTTGAAGTCAGGGGGAGTAGGGGGAAACAGCCACTTTCTCCTGCATTCAGATTTGTTAATTCTCTAGTGTTTTTTGGTTTAAATATGTAGAAATTAGTTTTAGCTGAAACTGACCTACATTGGACACATCATTAGAAGATAGGCTTCACTGGAACAGACAGTAATGCTGGGAAAAGTAGAAGATAGCAGGAAAAGAAGAAGACCAAATACAAGACAGACTGACCCTATAAAGGAAGCTGCATGTTGAGGATAGGATATTTTGGAAATTGGTCATTCATAGAGCTGCCATGAGTTGGAGGCAACTTGATGCACATAACAACACAACTCATAGACTGCCAAAAAGATTCCAGCCATTATAAGGCATGTTATAGTCTTGGAATTGAGGACTAGTCCCATCCATCCATTCTGGCCACTCATCCATCCAGCCTATAAATGTTTTTTTTTTTAAAGATAATATCATAATTATTATCCTTTTACTTGGATAACACAAGTCTTGTTGCTTCTGGTTGGTTTCAGCCTTCTGACTTTGGCAGTTACTTCACGTCCCTTTCATCCCTCATTCCTGTCCCACTTGCGACCGGTATGAAAAAAACTTACTTCACATCCATAGCGTAACAGCAGAAACTTGTCTCGACCACGCCCCCGGAATTGGGAACAGAGCGTGACAAGCTGTACATGCCCCGGGGCTGGGGAATTCTGTTGTCATGCTTTTTCCCCCGGTTCCTGTTCTGAGACAAGGGACGTGAAGTAATGGTCTGTCACGCAACAACCGGTGTCCACCTAGTGGTCAGTGGCTGAAGTGGCATTCAACATTAGTTAAACACCTTGCAGTGCAAATGTTTATTAAAGAAAGTGCTGAAAATTCTGTAGCATTGATGTGTAAATTCCGGAAGACCAGTAAATTGAAATATCGAAAAAGTTGTATTTACGATATTTTAAAAGGGGGTTAAGAAAGCAAGACAAATTTAGAATTTGTCATGGAACAAGGATGTGAGGTAACCGTTGTCACGATACAAGTAATCATGCCCATGGGTAAACACAAACAGGGATTGAACAGGGACAAAACCACGTGACCGCGAACAATGCTGTCACGGAACGAACGTAATCACGGAACGAGGTAGGATGTGAAGTAACTGCCTTCCTGGTTATTTTTCAAGTTACTAGTATCATTTATTTATTTATTGGATTTTTATACCACACATCTGGCAGTGAGGCCACTAGTAGACAAGTTATATAACACACATATATGTAATCTGGATATCCAAATGTGACATATGTAGGCATACCTATGTATCACAGGGTACTTCTATTGAAATGGAAACTTTTATCTGTCTAGGATAATAAAGGCAGTGCCTCTTGTTTCATTGCCTTTCTGATTGATTGTCTGTTTGTTTTGATTTTAACTACTGGTTTATGTGTCGGTTTCTATGTAAACTACCCCAAGTTCCTTTGGGAAAATCAGTGTGGTATAGAAATAAATAAATAAATAAATAAATAAATAAATAAATAAATAAATAAATAAATAAATAAGATGTGATGGCATTTATGGCAGGCCACCTGCAAAATATGCATTCTGTCACTGATAATCCCTCCCTTTAGGAGCAGTTTCTTATGAGAAGCAAGTGTTGGGGATTTGTGTTTGTTGTTAATGTCCAATTGTCCAGGTTGAGCAGGAGGCAGCAAGCAAGCCATGGTTAGTCCTAAAGTAACATCAGCCCCCATAAGCAGCAGCGTGTCCTTAGAAACCAGACTGTTACTTCCTGCTTCCCACATTCTGCTGTTGCTTCTGTCTAACAGACACATTGGTTTTTACTTCCGCGAGATGGTACAGATTACATTTATATCAGTGGGGAGGGAGAACAGCAAGAGTAGAACTCAAAATGCAAAGCTGAAATCTAAAAAAATATTCTACTTGCTCAGAATTAAATGTAACAGAAACTCCTTCGCATCAGCTGCTGAACCTAAATGAATCTGATTGTAATATGGATCGCTTCCTTGTCTTCATACAATGGTTGACACTCGTTGCCTTTCCAGCTTTCTCAATAATGTGAGAAATAACATATTTTCTTTACATAACCCCCCCTTTACATATACAAGTAGTTTTTCACACAGATGGAAAGGACCCATTGTGAAATCTCATACTGACAGCCAGGGACTGCACACAACTGGTGCCTTCATTTTAGAACTCTTATAATGCCATCTTTTCCTATACTGCTGGGTAAGTTAAGAGAGTAATGGAGAGGTCAAGTACTCTTTGCTGTCTAATGCTGTGCGCAAGTGGTTCTGAAGCTAAGAGAAAGAGCCCTGATGCCAGCAGGCACCACAGCTGGAAAACTTTTTAATAAAGCCTATTCGTAGATATATAAATAAATCAGTAAAAGCCATGAACTGAGATAGAAATATCAGTTTATGCAAGGGACCAAAGAGAAATCTCAAGAGACAGAGAGGCTTTTTCTGCACCCGGGAGGGCCTGGTTCCATGGCTACCAAGGACAATAAATAGTCTCCATCTCTTCTCTTAGATATAAAGCCATTTAACTTGGATAATAAAGTAGGAAAATAGAGCTGTGTATCAATTGTGACGGTTAACCCTCTTCAACAGCTATGACAGAAATGGGGATTGAGTTTGATCAACATGGAAGATCTTAATCTAGTGTGACAAACGGATCAGATTCATGCATGCTGTTTGCCAATGCTTCAATTGAGCTCTTCTCTTTTATAGCTTCTACAAATATTGAAGCTCTTTTATCCTTGAGTACTTGAAACTCTGCTAGGGTGGGGGTCTGCAACCCGCGGCTCCGGAGCCGCATGCGGCTTTTTGGAACATTTGCCGCGGCTCCGGGAGGGTTCAGAAATTTCAATACAAAGGCGCTGAATCTCGCGAGGACAGCCCGTCCCACAAGGCAGCATGAAGCCAAGCGCAGCCACACTCTCAGCGTGCTCCCTCTTCTTCAGAGCAAGAGAGGGGGGGAGGTGTGGTGGAAAGTGCCCGCCGAATGGCAGCCTTTTTTCTTTTTTTTAACTTCAAGAAAACCTCCCAGATCTAGATTGTTGCCCCCCCCCGAGAAAAAAAGACAGGAGGAGAAAACCCTCCTTCCTTCCTTCCCCCCTTCCCCTTCCTTTCTTGCTTGGGTGTTTGGTGGGAGGGGGAAGAAGTGATGTGTATGTGTGTGTGTGTGTGTGTGTGTGTGTGTGTGTGTGTTGTATGTGTGTCCAACGTGGAGGAAGAGAAAACCCTCCTTCCTTCCCCCCTTCCCCTTCCTTTCTTGCTTGGGTGTTTGGTGGGAGGGGGAAGAAGCGACTGTGTGTGTGTGTTGTGTGTGTGTGGTGGGGGGCAGCGTTTAGACGGGACGTTCAACATAGAGGAAGAGAAAACTCTCCTTCCTTCCCCCCTTCCCCTTCCAAGCATTGCACATCTGCAGTTGGCATCTCTCTCTCTCTCTCTCTCTCCTTTTGCTTCGCTATAGCCCCCCCCCAAAAAAAACTACGGCTTTGCACTAACTTGCCTGGATGAAGCTCCAAAAACGCGGGGGAGCGGGCGCGCGCGCGGCGTGTCTCCGCGAAAGAGAGAGAGAGAGATTAGAAATTCCCCTCCTCTCCCTCCTGTACTATTTTTTGGAAGATTTTTAAAAACTGCCCCCCCCCCAAAAGTGGAAGTGGTGTGGGCATGACGCACTCGGGCTGCGCTTCCCTCCTCCATAGAGGGTGGGGGCGAGAGGAGGAGGAGGAGGAGGAAGAGATGGAGTGTGTGTGTGTGGGGGAGAGTCAGACCATGGCTGCAGGATCCGGGCAGAAAGCAGTGAGGGCGGAATGGGAACCTCAAGAAAGGCGGCGTGGGGAGGGGGCCATGGCTAGTCTTCTCTCTCTCCACCACCCCCCGCCGCCGCCGCCGCCGCCCTGCTTCCTTGCCTGGTGCTGTCAGTTCTGGCCCAACAAGCAAGGGGTTGGTGGCGGCGGGGAGGGGGGAGCGGCGGGGGCGGAGAGGCGAGAAGCAAAGGAGGAAGTCGGCTTTTCTTTTTCCTGCGCGAGTTCAACTTGGCAGTCAAGGGACGAGGGAGGCGGCGTTACAGCTAGTTCGAGCCCCCCCCCCGGCCCGAGGAGGGGTCTCTCTTATTAGACTTCCAGCGGCTCCCTCCTGGAGTCAGCTGGTTTCGGCGGCGGGGTGGGGGCGCTAGGCTCAAGTTGTCCAGGGGCCCTTGGCCGCCCGGGGAGGCCAACGGCACGCCACCTGGCTCGAGAAGCTGAGCCAAGCGGAGCGGAGCGCCTGTGCACCTGCCTGCTTGTCTCGCTCGCTCTCGCTCTCGCTCTCTCCGAAAGCCCGCCAGCAGCTGCCTTCCACTCCGTTCCAACACAGAGAACGTGCCTCCTGCGCACCCACCCACCCCCCAGCCCGGCCCTCCCCGAGGCTGGCGGACACGCAGCCACCCCAGTTGCGCACGCGGGAGAACTTGAGGCAGGTGTGCGCCTCGATGGAAACCCTCGGGGACAGGGTGGCGGAGTGGGGGAGGCGGCGGCGGCTCAGGCTCGCCCGCTTGCTCGCTCTCCTGGCGCCCGAAGTGCCAAAGAAGCAACTTTCATTGGCTTCCTTCTCAGAAGCCCTTCGGGGGTGCCCGGAGGAGCCGCAGCCGCCGGCGCTCCTTCCCACCCCACCCGAGCCCGGCGTGTCCAAGGAGCGTGCAAGGGAGTGTGTTGCTTGCGAGCGCCCAAAAAGCCAGGAGCGAGGGGAGGGCAAAATATATTTGCAGTGTTATATTTGTTTTAAATGTCGCAATGGTTTTGCGGCTCCCAGTTTTTTTATTCCGTTGGAAACGGGTCCAAGTGGCTCTTTATGTCTTAAAGGTTGCAGACCCCTGTGCTAGGGCATCCTGATCTCAACCAGTTTTGCCTGTTTTGCTGCTCTTCGTCGTTGTTTTTTCTTTTTCTGAATATGTCCCCACTCCAAGCCCCAGCATTGTGAAACATTTTTGATCCCAGCATTGTGATGCCATTTATAAGGCTGTATTCCCTTATGGAAACTTCTGGTGTGACCACACAGAGAAAGATAGGTGACATTCTGGGCCACTGTAGAGGAGTCCCATGCAATCAGTTTCCCAGCAATTACATGATGTGCAGGGAATCGTGCTCCAGCCCAACCCTGATTCATGCCCATGCTAGACCTTTTTAGTTTAACTGCAGAGCTGTTACCGGAGTGGAGGGCTAGGCTGCAGCCATTCCCTGTCAGACAGAAGGGTTGCTTTAAGAGAGCTTGCTCCCTGCAGAGACCTTTCCAGAGTGACTCAATACATCCCTTTCCCACCATCTGATTGCGCCCTTCATTTCCATGAAGTTCTGAACAGAATGCAAAAGGAAAAAAAAGGGAGGGGGAGAGAAGCCTCTAGCATTTCTCTGTAACTAATCTTGAAGGGCCTTTATGCCAGCTGTTTTTATAGCTCCGTTCTTTGTCTAGCTCCCTCTATGAATTAACAAAACATTCACATTCTTGAACTTCTGCACAGCAACACTATTGCAGTCTCTCCACCAGAAAGTTTCCTTAAGCTCCCCCCCCCCCGACCATAATAATGTCCATTGTTTAATATTCCTTCCTTTTGTTGCACAAAAATAAATAGAAGCACAGACCTGATGCATAGGAAACTAGTATTCTATTTCAGTTTGTTTTTAAGTAATGAAAGCCTCTATCAGCTCTTCCATCATACAAAAGAAGCGGAAGAAATAAACACAGAGCATGCTGACATTATAGAAAATGGGGTTTCTCTCGTTAACTATCAAGAATGGCTGGTAGGTCAGTGTTAAAGGAGACTAACCATAACAAAAACCTGCAAAATTATCTTAAGGGTTGTAGGGTCATCTACTAAAGTCCTGTCTTTTCAAACACACGTCATCCTCCTCCCCTCCAAAAAAAGACTAGTTTAGCAAATTCTGTGTTGCTCAACATTTTAGGCTTTTTTTCCAGGTTTTCTGTGACTTGGTTATTGGCATCAACATGCCAATAACCTACTAAATAGTTGTGCCAATTCAATATCCTACTAAAATAGTTGTGCCAATTCAGTGCTTGCATCATAAGATGATCAGGCAGGGCAAGACGTACAGACCCAAACCTGACAGTGACAATGAACTCCAAAGGGTAAAATGTGTGTCAAGAACACAAGACTATTTTGCACTTCATTGAATGTTATAATCCAGCGGTTAAACTGGTTCGATAAAAGTTGGGCCTGCCCCTTGGTCTAGGAAGGGGAGGTGGTGCCTCATCCTATAGGAGCCGGGAGAGGCTCCTCTACTCAAGACCATCTCTGACAACTCGGGTTGCCAGAGTTTGAACCTGCTGTTCAAGCCTGAACTATTTGTCAGCTAAGGCAGGGCAGGCAGCTGCTGTAGATGCAAGTGCCATGTCTGGCTACTTGAGGACCTTAGCTGGTCACATATGCTTGTTTTTCAGAAGTTATTTTCTTTATCCATTTATTCCTTTAAGCAAGGGACTTTGGTGCCTAAAACAGAGCAGTACGGCCTCAAAATGGCCAGTCCTGATGCCAGACTCTTCTGGGGACAGAACTGATCTTTTTAGTGCTTCTTTTTTCCTAAGGAGGCAGGGCATCAGGGGCTGCATGTGACCCATAAACCACACTTTGCTAGCACCACATCTAAGGGTATTTGTACACGACCCCTAAACTCCACCGCAAATGGCTGCCAGCTCCGGAGCTTACAACTGTTTCCCCACCAGCTCCGGAGTTTGCAGAAAATTAAGTGCGACCACGCCCACCTAAGCGCGTCCCAGCGCACTTTTCATGTACCTGCTCTCGGAGGGTGAAAATCCCCAGATCCGGATGTAACCTAGAGTGCCGGGCTCTCCTCGCTTCTGTTTGTTGTTTTTTTGCCTCCCGCCCCTTTAAGAGAAGGAATCAGGACGACGACAGGGCTCTGGGCAGCTTCGGAGGTGAGCCTGCATTTTTTCCTCTCTTTTTTTCTCCCTCCTCTCAGCAGACAGGAGCAAGGGAGTGCGGAGGGGTGGGGACGCAGGAAGAGCAACGAACCCCCAAGATCTCTGGTCCGAATTTAAGTGGCCAGCGAATCTTAGGGGTCATGTGAAAAGGCCCTAAGTCAGCTTTTGATGACCTGGCCCCTTCATATGTGTTTGTCTGCTATCTCTAGCATTCTCAATGAGCTCTGCCTCTGGCTATGCTGCCTTAGTATTATGGGGGTTGTGGGCAAGGGCAGCTCAGAAGAGGCATATTTAAGAGTCAATTCAACTGCCAGGGATGGAGTCTTATGATGCCTGGAAACAAGAATGCCAAGTCAAGGTAATGAAATGTAATGCAGGGGATTCCGTAATAAGATCTCCTATAGTTGTTAAAATTGTAATAGCAGATCAATGGAATAAACTCAAATCTGGAGCATTGAGACCCAGCCCTCCCTCACATTTTACTTATTTTAAATCCCTTTCCACCCCACCAAGGATCTGTTTTCTTGCTAGGCAAAACATAAAGACTTCATAAAGTAGGGATGTGACTGTTCTTTCTCACTTGGCAAATGAAGCCATATCCAGTACAGCATGCAGAGGTATAATCAGTAAAATGGACTGAAAGAGAAGGGCTTTCTTCTTCAGAATCCAAGCCATCACAGCATCGTGCTTATCCATTGATCTCCAGCAGAAATTTTACTTTGCCTTTCAGCTTTCGTACTTCACCAATATAATCAAATTGCAACACATATGCTAGGATTAGCATCCATGCTGCCTTGTGTGTGCATGTGACTGGAACAAAGGCATAGAGTTGTGGTCCAGAAAAAGTAACTTCCTCCCACTCAGATTTATTTATTTATTTACCACCCATCTAGCTACAAGACCACTCTGAGTGGTTTGCAATGTGGATCGTTGGTAACACTCCCTTCCTCTAAAATGTAACATTTATTGGGTGTTTGTCAAAGCTCACAAGTTCAATAGGGTGGATGTCCCTCTAGAATGTAGTGCCTGTAGTCTCTTGCAGCCTCCCACAGAGCACAAAGAGGCCTACAAAGGAAGGAGAGATTTTGTTCTCTTGCCATTCGTGAGTCGCACAGAGACCTTGCTCAGACAGCTGAAAATAACTTTTCAGAGGATATCTTGACTTTTCGTACGTGAATACCTCACAGTCAGTTGTGCCTTTTCAAAAATCTCTCCCTTCACAAACAATGGAAATCATGACTAATACTGTACAAAGCTAGCACAAAAATCACACAAACAAGAGGAGGGGAGTCTCCTACAGAGAAAGTTTCCTCCAATGAAAGCATCTCACATAATTTATCATTCCGTTCCTTGACTATTTACTTGGAAAGGAATGCCTGTAGAAACAAGTGGATGGTTGGCGTGAAATGCATTTATTTCAAATACTGCTGTATATTTAAAAATAACGCCCACTTCAAAGACTACTGTAGAGACAAGCAAGCACAGATAGATACATGAGGAACATCTTTGTAGCTTCCAGTTGTACTATCTCTTCCGACTGTTGCCATAAATGTGCTTGGCACAAACATGAAGACTTGGACAATTACTATCAAGAGGCACCTACATCCTAAAACTCAGACCCACAAGGTTGGTTGGCCGGCCATCAAGTGCTGAAACTGTGAAGATCCATTGGATGCAAAGCCAGGATACCAAAAACACATGTTTACATATATGAAGATGGTATTTGGGGCTGCTTGTTGTTCCAAGTCACATCAGTGCCAAGATCTGTAGTTGTGGAGAAAAAGGCAGTGATGGCTCTCTGTTTTCACGAAGCGAAATGTTTGCTTTTAGTTTTCACACTGTGATGATTTGCCATGGGCTTCAGCTTCCTGTTGAGAAAACATATTAAAATGTGACACATGCCTTGGCTTTATGCGCGAGATGGTCAATTCAACCCCAGAACCTGCACATGGAAAACAGTAGGTGGGAGCTTTACATGGCGGCCCACACCTTAACAAGTTCTTGCTCTGTGAAGAGCAAAGATGGAAAACATTATTCTTTTTAAAATATATCTCCCAGAATTCCACACTAGCTGTGGAATTCTGGCAAATGCAATCTAAAAATGGAACATTTCCTATCTCTGGAAAGGTTGAACAGGTTCAAGAAGAGCAGCCAGGCTGTCATTATCCTGTGAATAGAATTCAAACAGCCTTGGAATTTACTGTACATCAGCTCATCACTAGCATTTTAGCACAGCAGAGTTTATGATGCTGGCCTAATTTAAAATGACAATACTGATTCACACATGCTCATGGCCTCCATATCCCCTTGTCCCCATTAGGTCCAGGAAAATATGAAGACACCCTTTAGACATATTAACACATTTGCCTGAATGGATGTAGATTAAAATGCAAATTCAAACCTAGTCATATAATATTTCTGTTTGTGCTTACTCCTTTCCTACATTACAATTTACAAGGGCCTTAAATGGATCTCCTAGATGGTCTCCTCTCCATGTACTCAGCAGACCAAAATCTGCTTAACCTGAGCAAAATGTGATTTTAGTACTATAACGTTCCCAAGGGTACAAATAGTGCAAGCAAAGTTCCAAAGCATTTTTAGTTTCATTTTTGAACAGAGCATCAAAGACACTATCAGTTATCACTCCTGCCATTATTATATTTACAGTCAACTTCCCATCTTCAAAAAAGGGCCTACCACATTTGGATGAATGGAAGTTTCAGAGCTTCCACAATCATAAACCCAACTGAGGTCTCCAATCAAGAGGGCTCTGTAAGTGCATTCAGCAAAATGTCCATAATAGGGTCCTTGGCAGACCTTCCTTCCTGCATCAAGTCTGAAGCTCTAAATTCAAAAGGGGAGCTGGCTCTGTAGAGAAATTGAAGGGCAGAGCTTGCATGTGTGCTCCTTGATACTTTAGCCCAGTGGTGTCCAAACTTTGGCCCTCCAGATGTTTTGGACCACCACTCCCACACTCCTTTGTCATTGGCAATCTAGGCTTGGAATTCTGGGAGTTGTGGTCCAAAACATCTGGAGGGTTGAAGTTTGGACACCCCTGCTTTAGCCATATGCCTGACATGTACAATGCAAATTGTACTGCTTTAAGTCCCATTCAGATGACACCAACAGTGAGAACCATTTTATTATTGTAATTTGACCATGAACTGAGTCCCTTCTGCGATTGAATTGGTTCAGGAGAGGCCATCCTCTCGGTCCCGCCACCTTCAGAGGTGAGTTTGGTGGAGACAAGGAGAGAGACTTCTCTGTTTTTGCTTCCAGACTCTGTGGCTTTCTCCCACAGGAAGACAGACTGGCTGTATCATTACTGTTCTTCCACAGGAAGGCAAGACCTATCTCTTCAGGCAAGCTTCCCCTGAGTGAATGGCTGCGGAGTGGGTTTTTTCTTAATGGATTGTAATATCCTACTGCATTGAACGTGTTTTAGTGCTCCTTATGTTTTTTTTTCCATATTGTATTCATTGATTCGTTTAGTATTGTATGCTCATTGTTGCTAACTAAATTACTATTTAATTATTATAAGTTGCCGTGATTCATTTTTAAGGAGAAAGGCAGGTTAAAAGATTTTAAATACACGACAATTTTAAACAAATGAATAAAAGTGATGACACAAAATGCTGGTTGGTTCATGTTCTATTTTTCCCCATTCTAATTGCACAAAAGCCCCTTTTGCAGCGAAATAAGTACGGGTGATTGTTAGATATTACACTTACTACTCTTTGATTCACCAAACAAGGAATTAATTCTTCCATGAGTTGTTTATTCTTAGATAACAGAAATGACAATGAGGACTTTTGGATAGATGTGGGGATCAGATGGCTCTTGGCCTCCTTACCTGAACAATCTTTTGAAGGAAAAAAAATCCTACAAATGTACTAAGATTCTTCTTCTTCTTCTTCTTCTTCTTCTTCTTCCTCTTCCTGTTCTTCCTCCTCCTCCCCTTCCCCTTCTCCTTCCTCCTCTCCTCCTCCTTCTTCCTCTGCTTCTTCCTCTTTCTCCTCTTGTGCTTCTTCTTGTTCCTTATTTTCATGACAGAATGAAAGAACATTCAAAATTTTGGAGAAACAAGTCCTTTGATATTCAAAATCCACAGTAATTTTAAAGGGAAGCAGGAGTGGCCAGAATGTAACTCTCATGTTCACAGATCCTTTTATAAAACATGGACTCTGCTTTGACATATCATGACTGTAATTCTCTGAGAAGGAACATCTTGATTTGAATGTCTTATTCTCATTTTCAATTAGAAATAGAAACAAAACAAAAATATGGTGTTTCATTTAGTTTCTCCTTTAATTTCATTTTGTTTCATTAGTAATTCAGGCAAAAATCAAAGAAAAACAAAACAAAACAAAACAAAAGACACAAACATGTGGCACCTTAAAGACATTTTGTCTCATTAAAATATGAAAGTTAGTCTTTAAGATGTCACATGTTTGTGTCTTTTGTTTTGTTTTTCTTTGATTTTTGTCTGAAATTCTTGAAAAGACTAACATGGCTACCCTCTCTGAAATTTTAGTAACGAATTTTTAAAGATTTTTTTGGGATGAAGTAAAATGAAACAAAATGATTTGTTACATATAATGGCTCCCCTGGGTTCTAGAGGCACCAAAATCACAGGAGCTGTGCAGGGAAATGCATCATCCGACCTCCCTGTCTGATTGGCCAGTGTCAGGGAGGAGGAAAGATGACTTCGGAGGTGTACTCCTCATTGGACTCCCCACATGAACTGCAAGACCCTCTACATGGGGTTGCCCTTGTCTCTCCTCCGGCGTTTGCAGCGGGTACAAAATGCGGTGGCCAGGCTGGTGGTGGGTGCACGTCGTTATGACCGCATCACCCCAGTCTTGGCCTGCTTGCATTGGTTGCCCGTTGCATCCCAGATCAGATCCAAGGTCTTGGTTATAGTTTATAAAACCCTCCATGGCTTGGGACCAGACTACCTGGCAGAGCGGATCGCCCAGAAATCAACTTCGGCCCGACCAGTTCTGCAGTCGCGAGCGCACTCGCTTTGGGTTGCCACCCCCCCGGGAGGCCCAAAGAACTTCAGCTCATAATCGGGCCTTCTCGGTGGCTGCCCCTACATGTGGAACAGCCTCCCCAGCGAAGTGCGCTCTGCAGAGTCCCTGCTGGCCTTTCACAGAGCCTTGAAAACACTTCTGTTCCGCGAGGACTTTGGAGACCAAGTTTAAATTGTTTTTTTCCCCCCGCCATCTGCTTTTTGGTTAGCTCTACATGTATGACTTTTTACTGAGCTACACTTGCTTTGATCAGGGTGCATTCATTTTAACTCACTGTTGTTTATGTCTTTGTATTTTGTTTTTTGTATATTTGCTGATTTGACCAGTTTGTAAGCCGCCCAGAGTTCCTTAGGGAAGATGGGCGGGGTATAAATCCAATAATAAATAAGAAATAAAATAAATAAATAAAGCAAGGTAAGGGATTGGCTGAATTTGTTCCAGAGGTTGGACCAGTTCCAAATGCCAGCTGGGCTCCCGCATTTTGTTTCGGAACCAGCCCGCTTCTGAAATGAAATGCCCATGCCTAGTTCAGAGAGCTGAGCTATTAAACTCCAAAGGGGGTCCCCCTGGAGAAAAACATTTCTAATTGACTCTGGAAGTGCTTAATAGACCACCCCATGGGGGACCAATTAAGCACTTCCCAACTCAATTAGAAATGATTTTCTCCTGCGAGTCACTTTGGAGTTTAATAACTCAGCCCCTGAAGCCCAAACCTCTCCAAATTTGGGGGCATTAAAGGAAAGTGTCCAGAGAAGCTACCCTGTGATTCTGGTTCCTCTAGGACAGGGGTGCCCAAACATTTTGTAAGGAGGGCCAGATTTGGTGGCTGAGAATGTGTCAGGGGCCGGTTGCTCCCCAACTGCAAGCCCCACCCACTTTCTTTTAAAAAACCATGGGGTGAAGGGGGGGAGGGGCGAGCCAGCCAGCCGTGGGCCACTCAGAATGGCCTGGCGGGCCGGATTTGGCCCCCGGGCCGGACTTTGGGCAGGCCTGCTCTAGGATGAATTGTTTCGTTCCTAGAGGGGAAAATGGTGTTTCATTTCATTTTGTAACAAAATGCGTCCTACCGTTGTTTCATGATGTAACAACATGATGAAACAGCATTTTGTTTTTCATTTCATTCCCATCTCTATTTGCAATCACCGTATGCTCCTGGAATGTTTGTTTTTCTTTTTCAATACAGAAAGAGAAACTCAAAAATTGTTCATGGGATTGATGCAAACATACATCAACAAATCACAAATGGCAATGAATAAACATGAATGTAAGCATTCCCTCGGCAGAGGGGCAGGGGATTTCTTTTAAAATTCTGGTAGACTACCAGTGGGGGGCTGCATCGCTTAATTTTCTCTCTCTCCATTTTCTTTCAAAGGACCAACCAAGAAACTGCCCATGAATTCAGCTAAGGACAGTTTCTCACAACCAAAGGAAATATTATTTGTTTTTGTCTCTCTCTTTACAATGGTGCAGTACCTCAGTGATCATCCACTAGAGTTTTAAAAGAAATTGCACTTCTCCTGCCCCTCTACAAAGGAACAGAGGAAGTGTTAAATTTCCCAATACATGTATCCTGAATGGCACATTTATTAAACCACTTCACGATGTCAGAAGGAGCCAGACTAAACAGGATCATTTTAACACTCAAAGGCCATTGGGAGGTGAGGACTGCACCGAACGGCATATTCTATCAGTGTATACCAGTCTGCTCCAAAAAGCCAGTGTAGATGAGCTCTTTATTTAAAAACAGCTTAAAGCGTTATTTTTCTTGGTCTTATGTGCAAGGAAACTAATCTACTATCCCTGTTTAGTTTACTGCCAAAAATGATCAAGATGCCTTGATAAATCACTTAAAACACTTGACACCAGCTGTAAAATATATAAAGGAATCACCTTTGAAAGAGAAAGAGAGCACAGAGAGTCCACCCCAAACCTTTTGTGGAGTGCCTTGGAAACCTACATACGCCACCCTGCTTCCCTCAGGTTCGGAACCAGTAGTGGAAATAAAGAAAAGGAACCTAATTTCACATCTGGCAGTTCCTCTCAGTGATTTTGACCTATGCAAGTTAGAGGAAATTAATCTGCTAGGTTACAAGAACAATTTTCCAAATCATGGACTGAGGCATGACTATCACCAGACCTGCACCTCTCCAAACATGGACTACTCTGGGCCCAAAGAAGAAGCTGAGATGCTGATTTCTTCCAGCAGGTCCATGATATATTACTATTACAAGAAGCTTGGCCAGCAAATAGTGTTGGGAATATTAAACTTAACATCCTTGAGAGTCAAATGTATGCCCTTACCATCACTGAACCACCAAACTATGGCAGTGCATATTTAATTTGGTCCCAAAGTGTTACTAGTTATTAACATCTATTTCCCCCTGCTTCAGAGAAAGAAGGTAGTCTCCGCTGCCTGGGAAGCTCTAGAACATCACCTGGAAGAACTGCTACTTGAAAGCACAACAAAGTTATTTTTGATGGAGACTTCAATGCCAGAATTGGCCCAAATGATAAATACTTGTTTACTAAATACAAATAATCATTAGCTACTAATGATGATGACTATCCCAGCATTCACTACCATTCTACTTCAAGGATAACTTTGCAAATTGGGCTGGATTTTGTCTTACCCAGTTGGCCAGAAGGCTGGATTTACACATATTGAATGGCTACCTAGGGAGATCATCCTGGAGACTTCACATTTATGGCAGGATCTAGACATAGCACTGTAGACTATCTGCTAGTAAATGAGAATTTAATTCCTTTTGGTTTGAATCTCCAGGTCCTTCTGGAGATGACTAGCAACCATTTGCCCCTTCAGCTCAACTACAGCTAACTGGCTCAAAATCTATCTTAAAAAACAGCCTACACTTTAATACCATCCCCACTGCCCAAGCAGGGTGTCAGGTCCACTAGACAGTATGCACTGAGCGGAGGCTAAAGACCATTTGAAGATGAGGAGATAATAAAAGGCCAAGCAGCTATCCTGGATATTAGGGAGGAAGTGGACCCTCTAAGTTCATACTGCAATCTAATGCAGTTATTAAGCTCCCTATTGCTTCAAAAGAATGGCTCACAACTGAAAGGAGACAGCAACGGTCTAAATATATAGCTTGATGAAAACTGTGATAATGCAAAAGAAGAGAGGACTCCTTGGAAAAGTCCCTGATGTTGGGAAAGATCGAAGGCAAAAGGAAAAGAGGACGACAGAGAATGAGATGGTTGGACGGTGTCATTGATGCAACCAACATGGATTTGACCAAACTCCAGGAGGCAGTAGAAGACAGGAAGACCTGGTGAGCTCTGGTCCATGGGATCACGAAGAGTCAAACATGACTGAATGACTGAACAACAACAAAAGAAGCTGTGACCAAAACATATCACCTAAATAGGACTTCTTCAGGACTCAGCTATTCCAATTTATATGCTCAATTGTTAGAGAAAAGGAGAATTTACAAACAATTAGTGAAACAGAAGAAAGCAGAAATAAAGTAAGTTTGGACATGCTGAATTTGAGGCAGCCGAGAAAAAAATCCCACTGTTATCTGAGAACTGAACTAAAAAAAAGCATTCAAAGAAACATCTTTTCTAGGCTCACTAATTACAGCTAATACATGGGAAGTATACTTCCGCAGGATGCAAGCTAAAATGTCATGCATTCCTACTATTCAGAAGCCAATTAATTCCCCATTTCAATAAAAGAAATTAAATTCCTTATAAACTAACTCAAAAATGGGAAAACTCCTGGCATTGACAACATTCCGCCAGTTTAAGTTAATCTTAATTTTAAAATAATTACATTAATTTTAATTGATTGCTTAACTCTACTTTCATCTGAATTATTCACTTATATTGGCAGCACAGGCTTTATATCTAAAGCAGGGCGACAAGCTATAATTGTCCCACTCTATAAGAAAAGAAACAGAGATGATATGAATAATTATAGACCAGGGGTCCTCAAAGTTTTCAAACAACGGGCCGGTCCACAATGCCCCAGACACCACTGGGGGCCGGACCACAGTGGGTGGGGGGGCAGTGGGGGACCTTGCCGTAGCCCTCCTACTTTGAATGCCCCACTAGCCAGCATGCTGATCATCTGAGTGGTAGTTGGGGGGAGTGGGAGAAGCGACATAGCCCACTGCTTTGAACTGCCTCAGCAATAGAAGCTGCTGCGGAGGCTGGCTTGCTTGCAAAGCAGGGGGTAGGTGGGGGGTTGCAATTGTTCCCAGGGGCCGGATTCACGACCTTGGGGGGCCGCATCCGGCCCCAGGGCCTTAGGTTGAGGACCCCTGTTATAGACTAATTAGCCTCCTCAGTATTGTGGGCAAATCAATCATTTACTGGGCAAATTTGGCTCAACCAAGAGTGAGCAAGCAGGGTCTAGGAAGGTCATTCAACCCAATAGGCAAGTTCATGGCCGGAAACATAGTCTCCCTTTATGCTGCTTTTAGTGACCTAAAGTCAGCATTCAATTCCATACCTAGTAGAGACAAATTGTGGGAGAAACTGAAGGCTACATTGATTGGCAGAAGACTTACCTAATTCAAGTTCCTCTATCTACAATAGTTAGATGCAATAGGGAGAGCCAACTAATCCTGTTTTAAGTTTTAAATCATAGAATCATAGAAAAGTGAAGTTGGAAGGGGCTTATAAGGCCATCAAGTCCAACCCCCCCCCAAGTGCATGCAGGAAAACAAATCAAAGAATAAATGGGGGAAACAGAACTGTGTCCTTGAACCTATTATACTTATTTTTATATCAATGATATGATTGGCTGCTCTAATAATGTAGAAACATTCCCTCCAATCAGAGCTAATGGAAAGATCCCCCTGCTGCTGTATGCAGATGATACAGTCTTGTCATCCTGCACATCAATTGGACTTAAAAGAACTCTACAAGCATTTAAAACTTTTTGGAGGGAAAACTAACTTGAGATTAACTATGAGAAAACAAAAATGCTGCTGTTTAGGAAGAAAACAAAAGCCAGAGTTTGGGGCATTAATGGACATAGATTGGAGCAGGTGAGGAATTACAAATATTTAAGGGTAATGCTACAGCCTAACGGAGAAAGAAAAGTCCATCACGAGCATATTGCTGAGTCAGGACCAAAAACAAAACAACAACCCAGGAGAAGCCATCTTTTAAAACATCAAAATTTTGGGGGAGAGGGATATATCCTTACATTTCTTAAGATATTCCAGGCAAAAATTCTCCCACAACTTTTGTATGGGACAATTTTGCATCCATTATCAACAGGTTGTATCTAGTGAGAAAGGATTCAATCAAAGTTTGTGAGGGCTATATTTCAAAAGCCCAAGTGCATCTCAAATGATAGTTTGTGCTTAAATTCAGGCATGCTCAAGACAGAAAACAGAGTAAGTCTCACTTCTATTAATCTCTGGCTTGAATTAAATTATTCCTCCTGGATAAAAGCAGTTCATTAGAAGATAAGTTAATTGGGCCACTCCCCACAGTTGTTTTTAACATGGACAGGGCAACTGCAATTATCAGGCAAGGGGTGCTTAACACAGAGAGATAGGTAGACATTAGCTGTGTCCCTAATTTTCTGGCCAAGGACAGTCATCAATATCTTGTAGCCCCAGATGTCTACCTCTCCATTTTGGATCTGCCATCACATTGAAGGCCTTTTTCATTGGCCAGTTGGCACACCCTTCCTACAAAGGTCATCAAAGGAAAGTACACAAATATCCTAATGGCAGAGAGAGTGTGTCCTTGAGGCAACAGGCTGGTAGAGACAACTGTGCATGTTATGTTCCACTGTTGATTTTATCTAAAGCCACACACTAAGATGATCTGTCCACTGCTAAAACAGTTCTCAGGCTGCTCTGAAACTGAAATTCTTAACATATTATATTCAGATGTTAATTCCTTGACACCTAAATTACAAGAATTTGTGCAAAATTCTTAACAGTTGTATGTAAGATATGTAAGGCACAGGTGGACATTGAAACAAAGTCATAACCCCCCTCTTTCTTTTGTCTGGATCTGAACTATGACTTTGTAGATAAGTTCTAACTGTAATGTATTTGATGGTCAAGGACCATAATAATAAAAATTGATTGATTGATTGATTGATTGATTGATTGATTGATTGATTGATTGATTGATTGATTGATTGATTGATTGATTGATTGGTTGGTTGGTTGGTTGGTTGGTTGGTTGATTGGTTGATTGGTTGATTGGTTGGTTGGAAGGGGAGTGGGAAGTATCCTGGGCAGCACTGGCCTGCAGACTAGAGCCTGTCGTGAGTGGAAACTGTGTTGAATAAGTTAGCACAATCTTGGGGTAGCAGTTGGAAGAATGAAAGATGCAGGAGAAGGGAGGAGTGGATTAAAACGCATCATACCTAGTATTGTGACCAGAGTGTGCCAGTCTTTCTTAAAGGTGACTTCAGGGAAGCCCAGCGATGGTGAGTTGACCTTAGGAAAGCATGTTTTTCTACAGATCCTGGTTCCATGAGTGAGTGGTGAGGGCTGACAATGTCCCTGGCCTGAGTTAACAGTTTCTCACTGGGAACACTAGTTGGTGGGCAAGGCGACAGTTCTGTTGCCACCTTGGCCAGACCTCCCCAAACAGGGTGCCCTAAAATGAAAGTGCTTTTAAAACATATAGCTTGAAACAATGGTTTACATAAGCTTTTCAAAACAGTTGTTCAATCCAGCATGTTGAGTGGATTGCTTGGCGTAACTCTTGGTGTACTTCCACAGTCATAACTTTCTGCTACACCTATTGCAATAAAATTTCATCCACTATTTCAATATTTAAATTTTATGTCCAAACTATTTTGCTAACAAAGAATAAGTAAAGAGGTGAATTCCTTTTACTGAAGTGATAATAATAAATGTTCTTGAGTAGACTCCAATCCTAACAAAGGTCTAACTTTGGAAAAATTTGTGAAAAACTACATAACTGAATTTTCATGCAAGCACTACAGAAGAAAGAAAAATGCATGCCAAAGAAATTGTTCAAACATGTTACTATACTTCTGTCACTGGTTGTTCTTCGCCTTCTTCCTGCAAAAGAGAACATTAAAGTCATTTTTAAAAATAAATAAATCTTGAACCGAAAAAGGAAAGGGCAATACAGTGGTACCTTGTATAAAGGAATTAATTTGTTCCAAATGAAATTATGTTAAGCAAATTTTTCTTTATACAAATTCCCATAGGAATGCATTGAAAATGGAGTAATCCCATTTTTATGTTGTACGGATTTTCCCCATAGGCGATTCTGTTAAGCAAATTTCCCCTATTTCCGGAATTTTTAATGTTGTACAGATTTTATGTTATACAAGCTGTTTGTTATACAAGGGTCCACTGTATATGAGACTGTTATTCCCAGAAGAGGACTAGAACACATTTAACAAAAACAACACAATCCTATGCAAATTAACTCAGAAATCACTTACTCACTTCCTGACTCACTGGGCATAGGAGAAGAGCCTAAAGTGATTTGCACATAATTCTTTAAAAAAAATGTTCTCCACAAGACATTGAGCTGTGAGCCTCACACATTAACCAGACTCCTGCTACTCAACACAGTAAATAACACTCAAGTAGGCCCATTGTTCTGGTTTGCACTGAGAATGCCAGCATTTAGTTACCAACAGTTTTCATATTGCAGCATCTATACACAGTATTTCATATATATCGGCATCTTCTGTTGAAATTTCATCACAGGGAAGCAACGC
Organism: Phrynocephalus versicolor; assembly: GCA_023846285.1. Lineage (NCBI taxonomy): Eukaryota > Metazoa > Chordata > Lepidosauria > Squamata > Agamidae > Phrynocephalus > Phrynocephalus versicolor. The sequence goes on from JAHTLZ010000021.1 coordinate 1,757,375, forward strand.
TTCACTGAAGAACAGTATGTTTGGTGGACAATGGCAAATTTAAGTACAGGAAAGGTACAACATTGGGCGTTTAGAAGCAGTTAAGCAGTTAATGTCATGATGGCAGATATGATGTCTTAGCATCCATGATACAGACCCACCACATGGCCTGGAATGAACTCCAGGAGCCTGTTCCAGGCAGTGCAGCACCTGTGCTGAGGTGCGCCTTGTTTCGCAAGGCTCGCGAACCACGGCAAATTTTTACTAAAAAGTTTGCTCAGTTTGCAAAATACTTGCAATCTAAGGTACTTGTAAACCAAGGTACCATTGTATAAAGTTTAGCATGCATGGATAATAACATAAAGGAAAGACAAGGGAATAAGGGGAATACAAACGAAAAATTACCTGTTCTTCTGTCTCAGCTTCTTGCTCTGCCGACTCAGCAGCTGTCTCTGCATTTTCTTCTGTATGTGTCACATTTTCTTCATTAGCTTCAGACTGTTCAGTCTCCTGGCAACACAAGAAATCACTGCATGGGTATAACATTAGAAAGCCAGAGAAGCTGGGGGGGGGGGACAACACTAAACAAGCAACATCTATATTTCATGTGTTAAAAACATGTAGTTAATTTTGAGAAACTATTGACTGGGTGCTTTGTTAATTATTCTTTTAAGACTAGGCCCTCTGCAGGGCACACCCAGCCTAGAAATGGTAAAAAAAAATAATCAACATTCACTTTTAAAAAGTCTGTGTTTGTTTTCTTAAATTCTGGAAGTGGGTTTCCTTTTACCTGTTCTAATGTAGGATTGGTGTGAGGGTGGGGTTAGGGGGACTCATCTATTCCATATAAATAATACAGTGGTCCCTTGTATAACAAACAGTTTGTATAACATAAAATCTGTACAACATAAAACATTCTGGAGAGAGGGGAAATTTGCTTAACATAATTGCCTATAGGGCGAATCCGTACAACATAAAAATGGTCACGACTTGGGATTACTCCGTTTTCAATGCATTCCTATGGGAAATTTGTATAAAGGAAAATTTGCTTAACAGAATTTTATTTGGAACAATTTAATTCCTTTATACAAGGTACCACTGTATTTGAGATGTACAGTGTGGCACCGAGGAGTCCTTAGGGGCCCACAAAATGTCCCTAGGGGGCATAGGCAATTGTCAGACCACACTATATCTTCCCTCTGTTTAACAGTTAGAAGTACATTTCCTAATTGGGTATTGGTTGCTACTAGAGATGGGCATGACTCAAAAAAATGGTGTTCCGTTTGTCGTTTAGTGGGTCCGTTTTGGTTTGTTTTCGTTTCTCATGAATTTTTGCAAAAAAATTCATTTTTATTTCATTACGTAACGAAATGAAAAAACAAAAACAAAAACGAAAAATTGCTGTTTCGTTAGCATTCATTACAGTTCAATGTATTTGCCGCAGCGAAAATGAAACGCACGACAAATTTTCTGATGTTTCGATTCTTTTCGTTTTATTTTTGAGACAAAATTCGTTTTTCGTTTTGTTACGTAACGAAACAAAAAACGAAAACGAAAATGAAAAATTGCTCGTTTCGTGCCCATCTCTAGTTGCTACAAGTGATAAACATATCACAGAGTCCCAAATGGTGCCCACAGGGACCAACCTACCCATGGAAGTTCCCTTCGTAGCATCTTAATGCCCCCTTCCTCTCCCAGGCAGAAACAAAGCAAATGATTCATTTTGGAGGCTGGGGTGGTTTCTCATAACAAATCATTGGCTAACCATAGTCTATTATGAATCTTCTCAAACACATTAGCTGATATTCAGCCAAAGACAGAAGCATTCAATCAATGGGTACCATATTCTCAAGTGGCATGAATAAATTATTCCCTAATGTTCAGCACATTGCTTCCATTGCAGGCAGAGAATGGTGTGCACACACAGTGCAGAAGCAATCTTTCCTGAACTGGCAGAGTGCCTTTATAAGCTAAGATTCTCTTCCTCTTCTTAGACAGAGCAAGGCAAAGACAAAAACAGGATGCTGAGAGAGCCGTGAAATGATGCCTGTTGCACCGAAGGATAAAGATATGAGCATTACTTCTGCAGCTTTGTTTTCTTCTCCTGAAACTTCACCGTTTGTCACAGTCGATATCTCTTCACTAGCCCTCCACTCCTGTGAAGGAATACAAACAGAATTTTATAAACATAGAATTATATTGACTAAGTGAAGGCAAGCCATGTTCCATGAAATAGGGAGGTGTGACTCAGGGAATATCCCTGTACTCTTAAATCTCTTGATGGAGCAGGGGTCAAAGGCAATCAATACTTTCCTTCTAGGACTGGATCAAGCCAGTCCAAAGAGAAGATGGTAAAGCAAAGTGTTTGCTTATATACCACCCCATATCACTTCAAGTAGTCTCTGGGCCGTTTACAGTTTTTAATTACAGTATGCAAGCTACACATTGCCCCCTCCCCTCAGCAAGTACTCATTTTACTGACCTCAGAAGGATGGAAGGCTGAGCCAACCATGAGCCTGATACCTAGGATTGAATCCCAGGTCTTGTGCACAGTTTTAGCTGCAGTATCGGCATTTAACCACTGCACCACGAGGTACTCACTTGATTCCATGCCCAGAAGCTAACTGGACACACAGTTAAACTTTCAACACTAGCAGTAATGCAGGATCCTCTGCTGAGCCTGAAGGCAGCAGGGTAGTTTAGGGCAGTAGCCCCCAACCTTGGATGTCCAGATGGACTATTGGACTAACACTCTCCAGGCCTTCACACTTGCTGTGCTGGCCAGGATTTTGAGGCACTGTAGTCCAAGAACATATGGAGACCTTAGGTTGAGAACCACTGATTTCAGGGAGTGCAAGAGGGTGTATGTGGAACATACAGCTCTGCTCCCCAAGGCAAAGAAAAGGCGAAGGGGCTTAGAAGGAACAGCAGTGGGACTGCCTCTAGCTTCTTCCATCTCTACTGCTTGCCTTTTTTTCTGCCTAACCAGACCTGTTCTCTACCCAATCCTTCTCTTAGCCCACAATTCCCCACTTCAGCTCATACACTTCATCTCTCCTGTGATGTTTTTTGTTTTTGTTTTTGTTTTTGTTTTTGTTTTTGTTTTTGCAGCAGCAGCAGCAGCAGCAGCAGCAATCATGAGAAGGGAGTGGGTGACTGGACAGTTGGGGAAGTAAGCATGGGAAACAACAAAAGCCGTCTTTCACTGCATTGGATGGTCTCAAGGCATAGGCTCCATGTTTTTTTGTGCCAGGTGTCTAAAGAAATGAACAGTACTCCACCAAAGATCACACTGAAATACATCCATTAATCTTCACGGCACCACCATTGTTATGTTGTAGTGGTTGTTTTATACAAACTATATGTGGTCACAAAGTGTTTACGTGGGGGAATCACAGTAGTTTCTTGAGAAGAGTGACACATTTCCATTGATTCACACCCGCCCCTCACTTGTAACCCAACCCCCAGCTAAGCTTTCTCCACCACCACCACCACCACCACCACCACCCCACTATGGGGCTCCTGGGTGCCTGGGCCTTTCTGGCTGCAGATCCTCCAAGGCTCTGATGACTGGTTGGTTGGCTCAGGTGGGGAACCACGATAAGAAAGCAGAACAGGGCTGCAGCCCTTGCAAGCTAGTCTCAGTGGGGACTGAGGGCCAAGGAGGCAGTGGTAAGCTGGATGGGGAAATTGTAGTGGGAGAGGAAAAAGAAGCAACTGCAGAAAGTGATTTCCCTCCTTGCCTCAGCTGTGTGTCACCACCATCATCTTAGGGAGGACGGTTGAGGAGACAATGGCAGTGGAGCCACCTCTTGAAGGAAAAGGGTTATGATTCCCTTCCTGAGGGAAAACCAACCCTAAAACCTAATTTCAACCCACCCTCATTACCTCCACTTCCTGGAGCCTGTTAAAGGACTGTTGTGAGGAGAGTGCCTTTAACAAACACTCAGGATAATTTCCTAAATGCAACTACTGTACAGCTGGCACATTAAATATTAGGAGAGAATTACATGGATAAAAACTTGTCTTTAAGGTGTGTGTTTTTACCCTAGTGAAATGCTTTTTAATGCAAATATGAGATGGGTTTCATGCTACCAGTACTTGGTGATTCTAAAAGGGGGTTGCGACTCAAAAATGCTTGGGAAACACCACATTAAAAGGACACAGCTTCTTTCCCACTTTTTTTTCTTCAGTCAAGTTATCCCTTTACATGACACCAGGAAAATACAGCCTGCGGTGCTAATGCTAATCCAACAGAGACATCGCTCCATCTTTTCAACACAGCCAGCTGTCCCACATAACCAGTGTGGTTCAAATTGCAGTTTTGTTTTAAGAAGACTGGGGTGGAATTCTCAGGAAAGTGGTCTCCTTTGACCTCTGTGCACTGGCTTGGTGACACGCCAGATTAATTCTTGGGTGGTTACCAAAACGTGCAACACCTGCCAACCTGTTGTTCTTGGTTTTTTTCCCTTTTAAGTCTTTGCCCCTCTGCACATCTGAGATGATCTCTGGCCATGCGTGGCTTCTTTTCTAGTATGAATTTTTGAAAGACCCCATGAGCCAGTGTGGTGTAGTGGGTGAGTGGAGGGATGGAGGTGACACTGGAGACCTGGGTTCAAATCCCCACTCTTCCATGGACAGTTTCAGGTGAAGCACTTCACATACCATGAAAACCCTATCAGAATGCTCACTGAGTCAGATGTGGCTTGATGAACACATGGGGAGTCAAGTATACAAATATTTTGCATCTGGGGGTGTGGTGGCTCAGCAGACTAAGGCTCCGAAAACTGTCAGCTGCAAAGTCAGCAGCTTGGCAGTTCAAATCTCAGGTGCCCCGCAGCAGAGTGAGCACCTGCTGATAACCCCAGCTCCTGCCAACCTAGCAGTGTGAAAGCATGTAAATGCAAGTAGATAAATAGGTGCTGCCATAAAAAGTGGGAAGGTAAAAGAGTGTTTCCTTACAGCCATGTCGGCCACGTGGCCATGGACTTGCACAGCACTGGCTCTTTCTGCTTGAATACAGAGATGAGCACTGCCCCTAGAATCAGACATGATTAGCACACATGTGCAGTCAGGGGGAGGGATAGGCACTAGGGCTTATTTCACTCTTCATTCCTAAAGTGGCTTATATGCAAGTAGAGCTCAAAATGCAACCTACAAGGAGAAATCTTGAAAGCTTTTTTACATCAAAGCAAAGTGGTCTGCTTATATACCATCCCATAGCACTTCAACCAATCTCTGGGCAGTTTACAATTTAATTATGCAGGCTACACGTTGCCCCCACCCACCCATCAATGTATGCATTTAAAAGGGAGAGCCAAATGGTATTAAGACTGGCCTCCAGGCTAAGGCTCTAAAAAATGCTGGCTGCAAAGTTGGCAGCTCGGCAGTTCGAATGCCGGGTGCCATGCAGCAGAGCCAGCTCCCACTGATGACCCCAGCTCCTGCCAACCTAGCAGTTTGAAAGCATGTACGTGCAAGTAGATAAATAGGTATCGCCATAAAAAGCGGGAAGGTGAAACAGTGTTTCCTTGCAGCCATGCTGGCCACGTGGCCATGGACTTGCACAACACTGGCTCTTCAGCTTGAATACAGAGATGAGCACCACCCCTAGAGTCAGACACAACCAGCACAGATGTGCAGGGGGAACCTTTACCTTTTTATCTGATTAACTTCTGGACAAATTAATTGTATTTATTCTGGTAGGCCAGTGACACTTGGTGAGTTGGAACCTACAGTGGGGTTCCATTTACATTTCCCTTTCATTCTTCCCTCAATCTGCAGTCACTCCTGCTGTTTTACACAGTGTCTCCCCATGCTACACTAAAATGATCACTGGTTCAGGGCTATTTTTTTCTCCATAGCAACATTAGAGTTAATACATATTATTATCTATTAACTCCAGAGTGAAGGAAAAGGTGTGCACTGAGTAGTGTCAATTTTGGAAGTATCTTAATCCCCCTTGACAGGGCATTTTTCTGCCAAGAAGGTCTGACCTGGCAATTAGCACTAAGAAGCAGCCACTGTTTAGCTACAACCATGCCCTTGCTTCCAATGTTGTATGTTGAGGGGAAGGTGTGATTAAAGCAATATTGTAAAAGCAGAGTTGAGCGCATGAGAAGCTTCATTCACTTCCATAGATGTATGCCCATCTACCGGTGTGGGCACCACACGTTTCTGCCAATCCGGAGCCCTCCAAACACTGGCTTTCTGACTGCTGGCGGAGGCAATTGTAGTACAACCGAGCTGCTCCAAACTGGAAAAGGTTAGCTCAACTTATATGTGTCTAGAGCAGCCTGAGAGATCTAGGCCACCATTTTGCCCCCAGAGAAAGCAGCATGTAAAAAGGACACACAGGGGAGCTTACTAGAATGCCCTGTTAAGTCACCTTCCCTGCTGGATTTACTATGTGGCCATGCTGTCTAACCGCACTCAAAGACTCCCCTCATGTCAACCTCAGCAATTTGCTGACTGCCTTTTACTCATGTGTCCCTACTTTCTCATCAGTTTGAAACTGTGTGCTCGCTGAATAGCTTGGTGGTTTAAGTATGAGGCTGCAGGGCCAGTGGCTGGGATTTGGTTTTGCCAAGAAGGTCCAGATTGTGGTCCAGAAGAGCCAGACTGTGTGACCTCACGCAAGCTGCAGGGAAGGCTCCCCCATAAGGAGGAAACAATAAACCACCCCTGAATATTATCTACCTGAAAAAAGGGGGTCACCATAAAGGGTCACCATCAATCAATCAATCAATCAATCAATCTTTATTTACGGACTTTGACCAAAAGGGTCACCATAAGCCAGAGCTGACTTGACTACACATAATTATATTTAGGAGTGGCCTGTTTCTTTAAGAACTGGATGAACAGGTGCTCAATGGTATCGCTCATACTTTGTATACACAAGCCTGCACTTCTGATCCCTGGTATTTCTGAGGAGGACTGGCAAGATGCCTCTCTGAACCCCCAGGGAGCTGCTGAGTGTCAACTATCTGAATCTACGCTGGAGTCTAGAACTGACAAATTATAAGCAAGGCAGGGAACTATGACAGGTTCCCTTTGTGAAACCTGCACCTACAGCAGGGCCCTCCAGTTAGATATAGGTCATCCCCAGGCCCGAGGAAGCTTTACAAGCAGCAGAGTTTGGGGAGCTCCCTTTAAATAAATTACTTCTTATACAACTTAGTATAGAACTCTCTGCTCCCGTAATTATCTGTCATTACAACTACCCTTAAAGGGTATGTTCTATCACTCATTTCTTTTGTGTTTCTTGAAAGGGGAAGACTTTAAGAATAGTGTCAAATGGAAAATTCCTCCTCAACATGTATCTAAAATGTTTCTAAATAGTCTCAAGAAGCAACTTGAAAAGTAAATAGGAAGTAGTAACAATTTTAAGTGGGGTAGCAGTGTTAGTCTGTTGTAACAAAATGACAGAGACCTGTGGCAACCCAAAAACTCACAGGTTTCATTTGGCATAAGTTTTGCAGACGGACTAAGGCACCAAAACAGTCAGCTGCAAAGTCAGCAACTTGGTGGTTTGAATCCCGGGTGCCGTGCAGCGGAGTGAGCTCACACTGTTAACCCCAGTTCCTGCGAACCTAGCAGTTTGAAAGCATGTAAAGTGCAAGTAGATAAATAGGTACTGATGTAAGAAGCGGGAAGGTAAAACAGTGTTTGTGTGCAGCCATGCCGGCCACGTGGCCACAGACTTGCACAACACTGGCTCTTTGGCTTCAATACGGAGATAAGCACCACCCCTAGAGTCAGACACAACTAGCACACATGTGCAGGGAGAATCTTTACCCTTTACCTTTACCTTTTTGCAGACTGCAGCCCACAAAAACTAAAGCCCAACAAAACCTAAAAGTCTTTAAGATATCAGAAGACTTTGTTAGTCTGGTGAAAAGTTGAAATGGTCCTCATTTCCCCCCTTTTGAGCTACATAATAATATTTGTTCTTTTACGTAACAAAATAATTATTAAATTCATGACTAAGTTCCGATAAGTAAATCCTGAAAGCTGGAAATACATACCGTTGATCCTGGTGGAGGAGCAAGGCCTAGGAATGAATAAATAATATTTTCTTCTTTTGCAGAGAAAAAGGAGTCAAAATCCTAAAAAGGAGGAAACAAAAAGATACAAGTGAAAACCTGTTCAAAAGGAGCAAGAATCCACAACACCTCCTGCACTCTTAAAGCTACAGCCCTTCAATGTGGAGCTTAACAATGAATAGGACTGCATTGTTAACATTGTTAACAGCCTTGATAAAATAAAAACCAACTCCATCCATTAGGGTTGGCCTTGCCATAAAGCACAGTAAGGCAAGAACCTTGGATGTCATTAAAAAGCAGCAAATTGTTAAAAATTTTATTCATTATTACTGCTAAGTTTTACTGCTCAGGAGGTGGAGAGACTTGTAGGATCTTGGAAGCATCAATCAGATGATTGATCTGAGATGCTATGTACCTTCATTTGCTAGAGGGGAGAAGGAACTACATTTGCAGGTGTGCCTTAGGCAAAAAAGAGCCCAGTAGGCTCCACCAGAAGCAGGGATGCTTCCTCTCTTTCTGCTGGGCATGAGTGATAAAGAAGATCAATCTTCAATAACTCGCTTGCAAACTCAGTTATTTATAAACACTCTTTCTCATCTTACAGTATATGTCTGAATGTTAAACGTGCTAAAATGAAGGTAACAAAATTAATTATTCACTCGATATTCTTGGAAAGTGTAATTCTGTCCAAACACTCCCAAAAAACGTTTGTTGTAAATTTACACTCAGATGCATTAGAGAGAAAAATCCATAAATACAGTGATGCCTTGAATTACAAAATTAATCCATTCCCTTAGAGCAGCCATGTCCACACTTCAGCCCTCCTGATGTTTTGGACCACAACTCCCAGAATTCCAAGCCCAGATTTCCAATGACAAAGGACTGTGGGAGTTGTGGTCCAAAACATCTGGAGGGTCGAAGTTTGGACATGCCTGCCTTAGAGAGAGTGCAACCCTGTCCAGGAGAGGGGAATGGCCCTCTAACCTATCAGGCAGAACACCCACCAACAACACTTCAAACTTGTCTGGGTTGAGCTGCAGTTTATTGACCCTTATCCAGTCCATTATCAACCCTCAGGACAAGTTAATAACAGAGACCACCACACGTGGGTTGCTGACTCTGCAGCCCAAACCTCCTAACAACCTCCCCCAGCAGTGTCATGTAGATATTAAATAGAATGGGGGACAGTACAGAGGCCTGGGGAACCCCATGACATAGCCGCCATGGGCCAGAGCAACTATCCCTCAGCACCACCTTCTGGACCCAGTCAGCTAGGTAGGAGCAGAACCACCGTAGAATGGTGCCTCCAACTCCTATCCCAGCAAATCTGTCCAGAAGGACACCATGGTCGATGATGTCGAAAGCTGCTGAGAGGTCCAAAAGGATCAACAGGGACACACTCCCACTGTCTCTCTCCCAGCAAAGGTCATCCTACATAACAAATGATGACCACGGGGGAGCTATTAAATGTTTCCTGAGTCAATTCGAAATTAGTTTTTCCTGGGGGGGGGGGCCTTTGGGGTTTAATAACTCAGAACCCTGAACTCCAAACCTCTCTAAATTTGGGGGTGGGCTTAAAGGGAAGAGTTCAAAGAAGCTTCCCACCAAATTTGGTGCCTCTAGGATGAATTGTTTCATTTCTAGAGGGAAAATATGGTGTTCCGTTTCATTTGGTAATGAGACACCTTCTAGCTTTTCATTTCATAATGAAACAATTCGTTATGTAATGAAATGACAAAACAGCATTTTGTTTTTCGTTTCGTGCCCATCTCTAAATACAGTTTTCAGCTAGGTGAAAGACAGAGGGAGCTGTGAGTCAAAAAGTTAATCCCCTGCCCAAATCCTATGCAGTGAACAACTATGGAAATTCATATGCGAACAAGACATATCAAACACTGTATGTCAAAAAATGTGTAGAGAAAATAGCACCAGAAGACCCCTGATAGTCATTGAGTCTAACCCAATGAGAAAGCAGGAAATCTAAATCTAAACTTCTCTGACAGATGGTTTGGCACACAGTTTATATGTGACTCACTCCAATTCATAATCATTGCTGACAGGTATGATTATCCCATGACATCACAAGGTCTTCCATTTTGGCCTTGCAATCTGCAGGAATGGCATGCTGCTGATCTGTCAAGCTTAATCTCTGTGTATACAGGAACAATTCATCTGTAGCCAATTGCCAGCATTCAGATACGGTGCTCTTCACAGTGTTTTCCATAGTAAACAGTCCCTCGCTCGGTACCTTTGCTACTTCCCCTTCAGAATCCCATCACAAAAGGAGCTTGGTGGCCGGACCTCTCTGTTGGGCAGTGCCACAGCTTCCTTGTCCTGCCTCCTCTGGGTGCTACCTCTGAATGAGTGCCTGCCAGAGGGGGTAGCATACAGAAAGGTGGAACATATTATGGGGCAGTAAATGAACTGGTTCTGAACTGCCAAATTGGTGGTTCACATCCATCTCTAATTCCAGTTAATACGAACAGTGGACCAAAGCATTGACTCATGAACTTTATACAGTGGTACCTTGTATAAAGGAGTTATTTTGTTCCAAATGAAATTATGTTAAGCAAATTTTCCTTTATACAAATTTCCCATAGGAATGCATTGAGAATGGAGTAATCCCATTTTTATGTTGTACGGATTTGCTCCATAGGCGATTCTCTTAAGCAAATTTTCTGGCATATTTTATGTTGTACTAATTTTATGTTATACAAACTGTTTGTTATACAAGGGTCCACTGTATTTTGTATTTCCATTTTCCCTCTTAAAACCCTAGGCATATTTCTCTTAAAACAAGACTCTTCTTACCCCACAATACTGTTCTTCATTGAATATCTGTGGAGGGAGAGGGATTCCATTTTGTGGCTTCTTTTCACCCGGAACATTCTCTCTCATCCATTTCCGGTTGTCTTCATCACAGGCTATATCCATTTCTTTAAAGTCAATCTTGTTTGCTTCCAAAAAGCCTACTACTGCTTGCTGCTTTTTCTTAATCTAGTTAGAAAAGAGAGCAAGTGAATTTCTTATTTTCAGCTTAAATTCAGTAGAGCAGACACCTACAGTATATAATATGCCTCCTTTATTCACACCAGAGATGAAGCTGCTTATTGAAAACCTGACATCAAGACAAGCTATTTATTTAAATTAGAGCATAAGTTTGAAGATGGAAGAAGAAAAGTAACCATGGATTGTTACTTTACAAGAAGTCCAACTGAATAAAATAACGGAGACTATTTAGTTGCTTTGCTTGCACAGAAAAAAAAATGTTTTCTTGGAAGAAGCATCCGAAAGCTGGTGTTGCCAAGAAGACTCTCTACGTAGTAGCCAACTTTTTCATTTCTCATTGTGGGGGAGCCAGGACAGTGAAGAGGGTCTCGAAATCTAGATAGAAATGGATCACAGAAGGCAACTTTTCAGATATCCAAGACCCAACCTTCATGGCCCTGAGCCTGCATGAGGCTTTGGCACCATATCACAAAGAAACATAGCATAGATGAATGAAAATTTTGGCACCTGAAGGCAGTGGCAGTACTATATCTGGCACCAAATAAACACAAAGCCATTCCAAGAGTCCTTACCAGTATGACAAGGTGACAGTGGCATAGAAGGATGAGCTCTGGATAGGAGGAAATTGCTAGAAGATTGGTTAGCAGAGCTAAGGAAATAGCAGCACAACTTGATGGAGGATTCCACCAGCTAAAGCTCTCTGGGCAGATCTCCCACACCATCCAATGTCTTCCTCTCCTTCTTGGGACCAAAATGTGTGGATTAAAATAACACACATTATTATTATGTTAACAGCAACTGTGGGGAAGCCTGAGTAGCCATAGGAGTCAGGTGACAGTTGTACAGGAAGAGGAGGAAGAGGACAGTTTTACTCTTGTGTCCCCCCCCATATTGGATCTAACAAAAATATATAGAGATGGGCAAAAAATGAAAAACAAAATGCTGTTTTGTCGTTTTGTTACCTAACAATGCCTTTCATTATGAAATGAAACACCATTTCCCCTCTAGGAATGAAACAATTAATTCTAGAGGAACCAAAATGGCAGGGGAGCTTCTTTGAACTCTTCCCTCTAATCCCCCAAAATTTGGACATGTTTGGGTTTCAGGGGGCCGAGTTATTAAGTTCGAAAGAGGGTCCCCATAGCTAAATGCAAGAGTGTGTATGGCATGCGCCAGCAATATAGGGGTTAATTTAAGTGGGGAGGGGCTATTATCAGCTTCCAACTCAATTAGTTTAATAGCTCAGCCTCCAGAACCCCAAACCTCTCAAAATTTGGGCGGGCTTATAGGGAAGAGTCTAAATAAGCTCACCTGCTAATTTGGTGCCTCTAGGACCTAGGGGAACCATTAACAAATCTTTTCGTTTCATTTTGTTACAAAACTACTTTAAACATTCATTACTAATGACATGAAACAAAACTACTACAGAAATGAAATGAAACAATGAAACACTGTATTTTCATTTCATGCCCATCTCTAAAAATATATTACAGTGGTACCTTGTATAAAGGAATTAATTCGTTCCAACGTATTTCTGTTTCTGCAGTGAAGGCCTAATGTCCAATTGAGGGACATGTCACCAAGAAACAGGGATGGGATATAGTAGTATGGTACGGTTTGTCAACCCTGTTCGTACCACAGGCAGCTAGTAATTTCCAAGTGAAGTCCTTAGGAGCTGGTCCAGGCTCATGTGGAACCACAGAAAGGACAGGGAGAAAGGACATAAGGGCCTTCCACTGGAATGAGAAACAGAACATAAAGTGCTGGGCCCTTAGAAATATGTCCCTGTGTTACTTCCCTGCACAGACCATTTCTGAATAGCCATGGGCCCAGACTAGCTCTTGTATTGATCAGGAACAGGAAGGCAAATGCCTCAGATGACAGAGTTTGCGTTTCATGAAAAAACAATATACTAAAAGCTATTTAAACTCTTGTTACTGCATTTTTCTACCAAGGATTGGGTGAGATGCTTGCAGGGTTTTCTGCTTTCTGCACTGGCTTCAGATATTGCAAACCTTGACTTGGAAACGTGCAAGGAACTATTTATTTCTCCATCTCAAGCTCAAAAGATTACTCTGGCTACCTTGGGTAAGCAAAGAAATGGGTTTTAATTATTCTCATTCTTGAGCCGTGTGTGTGTGTGTGTGTGTGTGTGTGTGTGTGTGTGTGTGTGTGTG
>JAHTLZ010000021.1:1770594-1790434 GCA_023846285.1 Phrynocephalus versicolor
TGTGTGTGTGTGTGTGTGTGTGTGTGTGTGTGTGTGTGTGTGTGTGTTGGTCACACGTTTCAAACCCTTTTTACTTCTAAGGATTAATTGTATCTGGCACATTTAGCTAAAAGTGATGTTCTCCCCCCCTCGCCCCGCCCAGCAGTTAATGGTTTAGGAACAGATCAAGGAGAAAAGAGATGATTGTGCCCCTTACTCTTGCATTACATCGTAATGTGTCATATGATAAGAAACATAAGGGATTGTGTCATATGCAAATGAAAATGAAGTTGTTTATGAAATCAGATTTTGTGGCAGGGGGAAACTAATTGCTTTTCTATCTTCCACCTTCTATGTTATTTTAATGTGTATGAAATTAGGTTACCAAATAAATAAATAAACAAACAATCTCTAAGCTGAATTTTTTAAAAAAATGGCAAATTGCCATACTTCAGCACTGTTGACAGTAGTTCACAACAACCCAACAGCGCTACATGAAAATCAATGAGTCAGCTGCCCATATGGCTTAACATGTATTAGCACCATTGCATCCTCCTTTGGATATATTCCAACTTGTTGATATCTTTTTAAATTAAGGTGGCCAGAATTAAACATAGTTCTTCAGGTAAAGTCTGGCTAAAGCAGAATAAGTAACATTATTACTTCCCCTTATCTAGACATCTTACTTCTACAACATTGGCTACTTTTTCACTACCATTTTGTACTTCTGATCTATGTTCAGCTTACTGTATGCCAATGCCTCTAGTCTAGACGATTCTGTCTTCAGCAATGCGATCTGGCAGATTATGGGTGCTGTAGTCTCCAAAAGCTTCAAGCTCTGTTCATGGCATGGCCCTGCTCATCATGACTGGACACCAAAGATGCCCTTTTATTTAAAAACCACACCAATGTCTTGTCATTCCTATAGCAACTTAATGTCATGATCAAATGTCATTATGAAGTCACAAAGATAATTTTTGCTCATGACTCCCTTGTGTGATATAAAACCCCACTCACCTAAACAGGATGTGTGAATGACATAAGCTTATATAACCAATGAAGGAGACTGCAAGACTGCATCAACAAGTTGCTGACTGTTTTGGGGACACTTAATTGGTCACTTTTTTATTTTACTAAAAATCTTTTAAGTCTCTAAGGAAGCATGGACTTTCCTGGAATAAACACTCAGTCTCTAGAGGAAACCACTAGTCTAGAAAGGCATGTTAATAGTCACCCTCAACAGCAAAGTTTGCCTAGCTGTGTGGAATGTGATCAGGATATGCAGCTGCTCATACAATTAATTCCTGTAACAAAGAATGAGGGAGAAGAGGAGTCCCAGGGAGCCACTGGTGGAGGGTTCTGGCCCTTTTTCTCTCCTGGCTGACCTCTTGCACAGCACCTACAGAATGGCCTCTGGGCCATTTGAGGCCAGCCTGCGTGGAGCACTCATCTGGGCAGCTGAAGCAAGAGTGGAGGCAGAAGGCTTCCCTTGAAGTGGGAGAAGGCCAGTCCCCATCCTGGGATGGCAAAATGAGGCCAGGTCACCCCGACCCCTCTTTCTCACTTGCTGTGGCAAGGCGTGACAGCTTTGGAGAACATGGAAAAGAGAGGGGAAATGAATGAATAGGGAGGTTCACACAAACAATACAGTCAAGGAGTGCTTCAAAACATCATTGGAACAAAATAACACAACCCAGTCAGGAGAAATTGTTCCACAGTTATATTGCTGGCCCGCAAATTAATCTGGTAATGGATATGCACCATGCAATTAGATATTGATGCTACAATCTACCTGGGGTAGAACCGTACAGCATTTCCCCCATATGATCATGTCCTTATTCCCAGATACACAAGACTGCAGTCTGAGAGAAACATGTGCTCTGAAGCACAAGACAGCAGATCCCATTCACAATCTGCACCCATATCTCTCTTCAGTTTGATTGTCTAGTATCATCTTGATACCAGTCTAAGCTGCCAGAGCTCTTGATGGATTGTTCTACCGGCACAAAATGCCAACAGAATATAATAACAAGTAGAAACAAGAAACATAGACAACCCTCATTTGTTCTAAGTTCATCTGAGGGCTCAAACAGACATTCAGCAATAGTAAGGTCATTTCCCATCGAACGATAATTGTTTTATGAAAGAGCTAACATTTGGCAGTAAGTGAGAGTGGAACAAGAAATGAAACCATGGGAACCATAACAAAGATCTATAGAGATCTATAGAAAATCAGGCTTCTCATAACAAAGACTGTTCTTTAGGGTGCTCAGAAGTAGGATGGAAAGTTGCAAGGCTGAGGGGATCTCTGCACTAGATTTTGAAAAGGCACTGATCATCATGGGACCTTGGGACAGCAACATTTAAAACAACTACAGTAATGCCTTAGTTTACGAGCATAATCTGTTTCGGAAACATGCTTGTAAACCAAAACACTCATACTGTATATATCAAAGCAAAATTTCCCATAAGAAATAATGGAAACTTTGGGGTCATATAGACCACATACTGTAGACACAAAATGCCCAAACTCACAAAATAAGTTGGCTAGAAGTCCATGTCCAAGCCATGGTTTAGGTACCTGGTTGCAGAATCTGTTCTGCTTGGGACTAACAACTGGATTTTATTCTGTGTTTTTAATGTGTCAATAAAATACAGCTTGTAGCTATATACAGTAATACCTCGGTCTATGAGGATTTTGCAAGATGAACAAAAATTTTGGAACATTTTTGTTCCAGTTAATGAGCTTGTCTTGCAAAATGAGCACCAGAGCAATGAGAGTCACTCAGTGGTCGTTTGTCCGCCACAACCACACACACCCTTCCTGCCACTGCATGGATGCAGCCACTGCCACCACAACAAGGCAGAGTACCATTGCCACCACTGCTGAGCCTGAGCAGGCCCTTTGTGCCACCATGTGTACATGGCTGCTGCACCCAGGCAGAGTGGCATTGCCATCGCTGCTGCACCTGAGTAAGCCCTTCCCACTGCCATGCACACAACACAGACTAGAGCATGCGGCCACACAATAATTTAGGTAAGTTTTAATTATTTCTTGCAGGATTTTTTAAAAATGAATATTTTGGTTTACGAGCATGTTTCCGAAATGGATTATGCTTGTAAACCAAGGTACTACTGTATACACTTGACTAGCTGCCCAATGACTAGAAATGGATTGAAAAATGAGAAAGGATGTTGAAAACAAACTAAAGAAAAATAAAGAGAAAAATAAAACAAACCTGTAATCTGCACTCACCTTGAAAACATTCCTTGATGGTGCAAAGGACAACTTCTTCCCTCTTTCCTCCCTATGCTTTTGAGGCTTGCCAGAGATGGAACAGTCCATTCAATCACCCACAATCCAGCAGGGAGAGGGAGAAAGAGAGCCACCATTGGCTCACTTGTGATCATGTGACCTGTTCCAGTGCTTTTATTGCAAGACATTGCTCGCTGATCAAGGCAAAATTTAGAAGAAATGTTTGTTTGTCTTGCAAAACACTCTTAAACCAAGGTACTCTTAAACCAAGGTACTGTATTACTGTATTACTATATAGCACCAACATATCACCCAAAAACAGATGGATGGGCAGAAGACAGGCCTTTGAGGTCTGCTCTGCATTCTACTGAAACCTCAGGATCCAACAAACTAGATCTGATTAATACCATAGTCTTTTCATTCCTTGATACACTCCAAGCTTTGTTCTTTTTATCAACATAGTTTAGATGAGAGGATTCCTGTGGCTGTTGCTCTTATTTCTCACCTGGGTATCCCAGGCTCTTGAACAGCAACAGCAAATCACTCAAGAATCTACTATCTTGAGGTCTTTGTCGACACCTGTATAAGAGCTGAACTGTGCATTATGCTAAACATGTTGCCTAAACATGTAATCCTACCATGTTATAAACTTAGCCACAGAAATGAACAAACCCATTCTTTATTCTTTAACATTCAAAAAGAGATAACCCGCTGGAATATTAATTCATCAAATGCCTGCTAAATAATTATTAAAGTGCAACCAACAGCGAATAATCAACCACATTTAGCTTGTTTGGAACTATTTCCAAAAGGTACTGGTCATCAAAGGACAACATCCAGACCACACTGCATTCCAGAAAGAGAAGATGCTTGCAGAACATGACATTTTAAAGAAATATCCCACTGGTGCAGTGAAACTAGAGTTCTCTTTTAATAAATAAATATCATGGTATTTGTTCATGACAGCTAATTCTCAGGGTCCCCAAGGTTTTCCTTTGAAACAAGCAAAGCTGTAAACCTTTAGATAAAGAACTTCTACCAAACCATTCTGTTAATGACTTTTCTAATTGCAAAAATAGGTTACAGGTGATAGCTTTATAGGCCACTAATAAAAAAAAAAACAAAGAACATTGCAAGCTTTCAAGTGTAAATCACTCTTCTTCAAAGCAGGTCCCAGAAGTTCAGACATGTTTAAAGATGTGCTTTACCAGGAGGTTACTTTTAAAGTCCTTGGTTAGATGATGTTCTTAAAGTCCATGGCTAGATGATGTAGCAGCCAGGGTAGGAGTCTTGATAGAGGCAGGAAGTTGGAGAGCAGTTGGAAAAGCTGCTTAAGCATTGGGTTTCACACCCCTGTTCTTCAAACAAAGGAACATGGGCCATACACCGCCCCCTCTCCCTCACCCATCTCCATATGGCTCTGTGAGACATACAAATCCCTGTTGGCCAGAGATGGGGGGGGGGAGAGGAAGGGGTTGATGCAGGGAACCCACATGCTTCATTCTGGGATTGGGGTAAAATTTAGTAAATTCACTAGGTTTGACAATTGGAACCAAAATGAATTAAAGTGATATTACCTAGTGGTTGCAGTCTTGCCCTTTGGTGTTGAGAGTCCCTGTGCCTCATTCCAGGTCCTAACTGTATGTTATACTAGTGATGTCTACATCAATCAATACTCATCAAATAAATGGCAATACTTCCCAGTTCTATTCACACTACTTTCTGTTAAAAGCACTACTTTCTGGGATGGGGTTGGGGGGGACATATTCTCTTCCTTGCTCCTGGGGCAGCTCATCCCTGGACCTCAGGACAGAATACTGTATGTTGGAGCTGGTGCTGCGTGCCCTGCAGGCTAAAATGGCTACTTATGGTTCTTCCAGGGAAGCAGAGAGAGGCAACACAGATGAGAAAGTTGGAAGAGGAAGACAGGTTTGTTTGGGGTCACTGCAGGTTTAGAAACAAACAGCATGGTCTTGACACTGGTGGCACCAATTTCAGCAGCGGTGGGAGAACAAAGTGTGGGCGGTAAAAAGGAGAGGATCATGTGGCTTGTATATTCCTCTGCCCCCTCCCTCCCATTTGTAAGCAAAACTTGGAAACATTACTTTTCAGGCTACAACTCCCCATGTTACCCAACTACTGTGAGGATTCTGGAACCCCCAAAGAATAACAGCTTCAACCTCTGTCTATAACGAATGAGATTGAGGCTGCAATTACAATCATGCTATGGGATGGGACCATTTGATTGACATTTTTATTGAACTTAGGATGCAAAAGAAAATGAGAAACAGCCTGGAATCGTCTTCCGCCATTTCTTTCTGCCACTGAGCCTTTACGTTTTTTCCACACACACACCCCATTGCATCAGTTCAGGCAGAGTGATTGCTTGAAGTGGTGCAGAAAAATAAAAGTTATGATTGAGGCAATGATGCATTTTTTTTATTCTTTAAAAACTCTTTGTTCCAGTGCTGTTGCTCTAGGACAGCAAGACACCAAAAGAAAAAGAAATAATAAAAAAGAAAGAAGTCAAGGTATAGCCTGTCTAATTTGGTTTCTATCTGAATATCCTGAGGTATTTGTATGTGTCCAAATAGTTAAAAAAAACATGAATACAGGGAAGATAAAGGTTTCTGACCTTGGATGGTAGGGTGACTGGCTACTGTTCAACCTCCACTGTGCAGCAAAGTATTCCTATATCTCCCTTCCCCTGGCCAGGAGCCATGCAATTTACTCAACCAAAACATTTGTGGAAGGTGGATGGAATACCTCTGATTAATGGGTTTGCCTCCTCATTAGGCAGAATACCTGATCACTGTCATGTTTGCCATCCACATCATCTGGAACTACAGCGGTATAGGAGTGGGACAAAGTGTTGCAAAGAGAAAGCAAGCAAGCCAGCAGCGAGTATTTTTAAAAGTACAGCACACGGTGAAGGAAGGGATAGTTTTAGATCCAGTCCTAACACTGCTGTGACCTACACCACTAAAATCCTGCATAAGTGTGTCAAGACATTCATGGCACGGTCATACACAGGTGTTCAACTCACTTGATTCTAAAACATAATGTAAAACGAGAGCTGTAGCTGTCTAAACGAAATGAAGAAAAAGATCTCTAATGTACTCCCGCCCTACTGAAAATGAAACCATGTAAACAGCAAGAGACTGACACCCACCCCTCATTCTGCAAAGGTATGAAATAGTCACCTACCACAGGATGAGGGAATTTTCCTGATCAATCTGAGAAACCCCCCTCCCCCGGGGCTCTATGATTGCAGCTTCCAGGACAATTTGGCTATTCTTTGTTGTCTAGTTTTCAGGCTTCTTCTCTTTGGGGCTCCTGGGATCTATCCCATTCATTTTCCCAGTGAGACTTACAGGTGTCAAGTGTTTCCCATCCCAAGGTTGTTTTTTTTTAAAAAATAATAATAATCAAATACTGAACCAATGTCTAGTACTTTGTAGATCCCCCCCCCCAGTTCAACTTGATCACCACCCTGGGGTTTCTCAATTCAATTCAATTTAGATTAGTTTGGAACCTTAAAAATGTTTCGCTTCACTTCAGATCCCAAACCCAAAGTACATCCTTAGACATTAGGAGTGACTAGGAGGCTGGATAATTTCTGAATTCTCTTATCTTACACCAACATTAAAAATAACTGTGGTTCGACTGGGTGACGTCAGAAAGTTCCACATTCAACAGCCAACAACAGGAACATCAATGAGGGTGCTCAACCTTACTGCTACTCAGGAAAAACTCCTGCAGCCATCATTGGTAGGGGAAAACTTTCATGTGAAACTTTGGAGAGCTGCTGACAAGCTGTAAACTAGGGATGGGCGCCAACTGGGGGAAATTGTGATTTGCTTCAATTTTTGATTCATAACGTTTTAAAAATCACAAAAAAATGAATTTATGGATTTTTTTCCCCCTGATGAATCAATTTGCTTTTGCCTTTAAACCCTGTAAAATGCCCCCCTTGGAACCCCCTGCACCTCTGCAATTTTTATATCTCTAGGTGCCTGGGTGGCTACTGTATTTTATAATCCAATGAACTGACAAATAAAAAGTTGCTAAAAATTTCATTGATTTGTATTTGTAAGGGGCATTGAATCAAATGAATACAAATTGACAAATTAGTGATTTTTCATGAATTATACAACTCCTTTTTTTTAATCCATGGCCATTTCTATTATAAAGTGAATACGTCAAAAATCTGACTTCACTTAAAGCAGTTTCCTACATTCACAATTAAATACTTATCTTCTACAGATTGATGAAGAAAAATGCTAAATTCAAAGGAAGTGTTGTGCTGTAATTAATTTTTAAGAAATTTGTTTACAATGCTCACTTCTTTCCAGTTAATGTAAATTTCCGGAGATGTTTTCCATCTCCAGTATTATGCCACTCTTCTATTTAGAGTGGCTCGG
This sequence comes from Phrynocephalus versicolor, assembly GCA_023846285.1. Lineage (NCBI taxonomy): Eukaryota > Metazoa > Chordata > Lepidosauria > Squamata > Agamidae > Phrynocephalus > Phrynocephalus versicolor. The sequence continues at coordinate 1,778,254 of JAHTLZ010000021.1, forward strand.
CTTGCATGCAGTGCTGTGAATCTTTTTGTTGGGTGTGAAGATTGTGAATAAATGTAATTTGATATAAATGATGGGGAATATCGCCCCTTTCCTCTCAATTGAGTCACCTTAACTCAATTATCTTCTCTCCCCCCGCCCCCAAAAAAAATACCCCAACCTCCAGATTGCTTCAGGGCCTCAAGTCACTGTTGCTTTGTCCCCAGACTTTTGACATCTGATCCACTGTGGTGCCCTGTTTGTAGAGTGCCCTCCCCTTGGAGGCCTGATCTCATATTGGCACTAGGTGAAAACAAGGGGCCTTTTCACACGACCCCTAAAATCTGCGGCAAATGGCTCCCAGATCCAAGCTTAAAATTGTTTCCCCACACCAGGTCCGGAGTTTACAAAAAATTAAGTGCGACCATGCCCACCTAAGCGCGTCCCAGCGCACTTTTCAAGTACCTGCTCTCTGGGGGTGAAAAATTCATGATGCGGATGTAACGTAGTGAGTGCCGGCCTCTCCTCGCTTCTGTTTGTTGTTGTTTTGCCGCCCGCCCCTTTAAGAGATACTAAGAGACTGGAATGCTACTGGGAGCAGAGCAAGACGGCATTCTTTTCTTCCTTTTTTTCTCCCCCCCCCCCCACGCAGACAGCAGCCAGGAGTGCGGAGGGGATGGGAACACCGGAACAGCGACAAACCCCCAAGAGCTCTGGTCCGAAATTAAGTGGCCAGCGGATCTTAGGGGTCGTGTGAAAAGGCTCAAGCTTGAGAGATCCTGATCTGTTTTGTTTTGTTTGTACATGTTCCTGTGCACCATCTTGCTGAAATGTTCTGCTACCCTTACTCTGCCCTAAGATCTCTAGGTAGAGGATAGGCTACCAGTGATTAAACAAACATCTCTCAACCTTGATCTGTCATCTCCATAACATCTGGGCCAGCAAGCAAGAAATTATCTGTTTGTCCAATTCATCACCATCTTCTACACACATGGACAAGGCAGCATCTTTGCTCTCTTGGCCTGAGGCTTCAGAACTTTGGAGCCACAGAATTCCCAAATCCGCCCAACCCCACAGCCATCCCCATTTATTGGCTCTTGAGAGGCCAGAGTTCTCCTGTGTCTTTTACATGGTGCTACAACACACACAATCTAGAATCAAGCAACCTTCAACTCAGGAAAGCAGCTTCTTTCACCTGCTTCAAAATTTTCCAATACTTCTTCCCTATTCCTTTGTTCCCAAAACAAACAAACAAACAAACAAACCTGAAGCATCTCTGTACAGTTTATTTTGACAGGCTGTTAATTCATCTTCTTGGGAACATGCCTTCAATAATTTGTCTTAGAAGCAGTTTTGTTGCTTTATTAAAGTGTCTGTGTACACTAGAGAAGCACCAGTGTAATTCTTCAATCCTACAGAATCCTGAGATTTCTAGCTTTTTGAGGTATTTAAAATTCTAGACTGGAAAACTCCAGTCTTGCAGTTCAGGGCTACAGCCCTCCCAGCAGAGAATTTTAAGTTTGTCATCTCTGGATGCTTGAAGATGAGGGGGTGGGGGAATTGTGATCTCGAACTGCTATACAGTAATTACACAATATATACTCCTTTATCTGGAGTATTATTGGTCTTGTCTACTGTGTATCTACAAGTATCTACAAGAGCAGTGTACTACCTAGGGCTAAGTGCTTTATGTTACATATACTGTGCTTCTATTTGTAGGAATAATAGACTGTACTCCAGAATAGTAGAAGCAAGGCTGAAGGGAGTTCCCTTAGCAATTTCCTTTGGTCCTTGCTTTTCTAAGAGAGTTTATTCCCTGATCATGGGAGTTTATTCCCTGATCATGGGGTCATTGCTTCTTGCACAGCCCCTCTTGGGATTTTACAGGCTGACCAGCTGCTGCTTGTCCTCCAGCAGCAGCTGATCATTCGCAGAATCTCTGGACTTCTGACTTGCGCCTCCTTCGAGCGTGGGGTGCACTGCTTGAGAAACTGGACCTCAAACTGAAAGTGGTAGTTACTCTGGGAGGCGATTCCTTTTCTTAAAAGCAGCCATATATGTGTGTGTGTGTGTATACAGTGGCTGAGGGAAAAGAGGAAGGCATCCACACCCATGGTTATCTTTCACAGCTTCCAGACCTGTTTGTCATCCTCTTGAACCAGGTGAAAGCAGCAGGGTGCCACAGGTCGCACTGGCACAGAGATGGGGAGCAGAGACTTGATCTGCAGCACTGCCCTCTGCAACTGGTCTCGAGTTGAGACTCTTTCCCCACCACCAGGGCAGAATGTTCCGGGGTGTTCTTTCCTTTTGTTCACCGAGCTATATGCTTACCTAGCAGCCGTGTTGCAGTAAATTTTAGGCTGCAGGTGTGGGTCATGACAATCTCCTCCGCAACTCTGTCCCCACCCTCAAGAAAGCTTTTAAATACGGGTAGCCATATGCATTATCAACAAGTCAGGACTAACTGTATTGGTTTCCTCTCCACCAGCAGGAAGTTTTTGATAAAGATACTAACTTTCAACTGCACACTTAAGACCAAGCCATCTCTAAGATAGTTCATTCAGCGATTTAGAGGTTGGGAGTTCAGTTCCCCCACTGTTGTGTGTGTTGGGTCTCCTCAATAGAGGCTGGACTCCGTGATCCAGAGGGTCCTTTTGGCTCCACACTTCTAAGATTATCATAAATATCAGGGCTTTGGAGTCGGTAGATAAATGTTCCGACTCCGACTCCGACTCCACAGCCCTGATAAATATTCTGCATTTATTCTAAATACAAGCAGTTGTTATAGCTAGGGCAACATGCTGAAAAGTAATTTTATTACACATTTTTTGAGTTTTAGCTGAGAAATCTAATTATCAACTGTGCATAAATCTGTAGATCAGTGCAAATAAAACAGTATTTCTGAAGGAGAAAACACTTTATTTTCATTTTATGATGATTCACACCTATTTATTTCATAGAAGGCATGAAGAATAGAGAACAGACAGTGCTGATTACTGGGAACATCTTTCTAGTTCACTAAAAAGTTTGTACTAGAACCATTTGAAGGCTGATTGATAAATAAGCCTCAATTCTATAGTTATATATGTTACTTGCCATCAGGTTGGAACCCACTTATAGTGTCCCTAGCAGGGCTATCAAGGTAAAGAGCAGCTTTATAAGTTATCTTGCTGTGCGCCAGGAGTTTCCCTGGACAAGTGGAAATTCAAACCCAGGTTTCCTGAATCGTAGTCTCTCACTCAACCCACTATTACCACACTAGGTGCAGATTTATAGTACCCATAAAGGTTGAGTGAGAAGTCATTGGCCCAGTGATCAGGTACAATGAATCAAAACAGCTGAAGGGTGAAATCAAAAATATGTTACTCAGGATATATATGCTACCAAATGCAGTGGCATTTACTTCTAAGTAAACATGCATGTAACTCTTCAGGCATCCAGAATACACAACCCAAGAGAAGCTGTATTGTTTTAAACCCTGATGCTATTGGAAGCTTCTGAGCTGGAGAGAGCAGCCTGCCAAGGAAAGGAGCCAAGGGGTTTCAGCTCCTTCTCTGGAGTCCTGCTCTGGAAGCTTCTTGAGCCTGCTGGGGGGCTCAGGCCTCTTAGCGATGCAGGGCCTGAACTATGTCCAGGCAGGAGCCAGCTTGTTTGGAAGAGTCCCTGTGAGGAGAGCTCAGCCAACGCTGCAACCTGAGCCCCTGTGCAAACTGGATATAAAAGGAAACAGTTCTTGACCGGTTCCCACACTTCGTTGTGCGTGCCCTTTGCTCGCTTCTGCTTGCATCGTGATTCAGAAGAGGGACGGCCGATCAGAGAGGGAAAAGTTACTTTTTTGGGGAGAACATCTCCCAAGACACCTCAGCCGCCTATGATCACTGGCCATATTGAGCTGCAGTGCTACCAAAACAAATCCAAAACACCCACCTTATCTCGGCAGCAGATACCTTCACCAGGCAGCACACTACTAATAGAGTAAATATTTTAAAAATAATCTTAAAAGTATCCTGAAACAACCGATCCTTAATTTGTCGGTGCTTACACTCTCCCCAAAAGCATCTTACTCCCATTTGGCAATAAAATCTTTCTTACAAGGGAAAAAAAATCCAGACTAACTGCACTGAAACTATACCTTTATTTTATTTCGACAACAAAAATAACAGGCTTTAACACAGGAGTTTGCAAAACTGTTTCAGGGAAAATGCATTTTCTTTCGGATGCAGAAGAAGAAGAACGGGAAGACTTTGCTTTTGTTTAATACATTTCTCTGCAGGATAACGCGCCTGGGTGTATGTTCCAAGACGACCCACTGACTGTTGTGGCATAAACTTTAAGGGAGTAGGATCGAACCCCCCCCCCACACACACACACTTTAAGACAGTTGGGTGAAACGTAAACACTGCTTTTAATCCTTAACCAATATAACCCGAAGTGCAAAAAGCCAGAGACTGAGTGCTTGCTTTGGTAAGTGTTAAAAAAAAACAACCTTAAAATAAAAATCAAGGCGCTTGCCTCTGGCATCCAGAGTGGGCGACCGCGCCGTGCGCCACGCCCCTTCCTTCAGCACCAACGCCACTCGCGTGAAAATACCTACCGCCGTAGAGCCCGAGGACGTCGCGACGAAGACTTTGATCACCATCCTGACGACCACCCGCGGGGCGCGCCGAGCTGCGTCAACTGCTGCGCGAGAGCCGCCCAAGTAGCGCGGGGCATGCGGCCGCTTCGTGGGCAAAGCGCGTCCCGAATCGATCGCCGCTCGTCCTCGGCTCGGCTCGTTTCCTGGCCACCGCCGGCGCCGTCTCTCCCCCACCCTCCTCCACCCACCCGTCCCCCGGCTTCCCAGGACTGCCGGGTCATTGGCTCTCGGGTATTTTGGGAACCGGCCAAGCTCCGAAAAGATTGGCTGGCAAACGTATCCATTGCAGGGGGGGGGGGGCGCTTGCACCTGCCCGGGGCCTCATCACTTTGTTTAGATGGACCGGCTGACAGCCCTTAAAAGGCCAGGCGCTGCAAGACACACACCAATCAGGCCAACACGGGCCGGGGTTGGGGGGGGGACCAAGGCGCAGAGGAAGACGGCGGAGGAGGAGAAGGGGGCGCCAAGGCGTGCATTGCTGGAGGCGTCTCAAGTGTTCCCATCCCATAGTCCCCAGCCTTTGGGGCGGACACCCCCCCATCTTCGAAATGCGAAGCTGACAGCCGGACCCTCTGTCGTCGGTGGGACTTGCTTCTGAGTAGACATGCCTAAGAGTGCGCTGAAACACACGTACACAGCCAGGCTCCTTGATCCTCACTGGACAGTGGCCAGCTTGGATCCTTGTCCCCCCAAAGCGTCCGCGACAAGGATCGAACTGCCCATTACGAGAGTGGCGCGCCTGACCCTCTTGCGCGACTTTCATGCCTTGCTTTCTTTTGGCAGCCCGTGGGATCCCAAAGGCAAACCGCCGCAAGTAGTAGCTCTTGGTCTGGAGATGGGGAGGGAGGAAGGAACGTCTGGGCGCCCGCGTTCCGAAACCGCCTCCGCGAACTTCGGCCCCTTCCCCTCGTCCTTCCACTGTCCATTGTCCTACAAGTCCCAGGGGGCTTAGCGAAGGAGTTCTGAGGTTGCCATAGCACCAGGGCTCCGAAGACAACGTCTCCCGCCAATGTGGCCGAGAGGGAGCCAGGTAAAGCGTGCGCCGAGGGATCCAAGCGGCGGCGGCGGCGGCGATCACCCGGCAGTGCAGGGGAGGAAAAAGCAGCGTCAAGGCTTTGGGGGTGGGGGGTGGGGGTGATCCGGTTTGGTCAGGGCAGGAGAGTTACCGCTGATCCAGGGTGGGGGTAAAAGATGCGTGTACAGGAAATGTGAACGCATTTCTTTGCGCGCTGGTAGGTCCAGGATAATGTCAATATCTCCAGGGCTCGCTGAAATCATTCTTCAGTGTTTCTTTCCCTGTGCTCATGCACTTTTAAAAACAAAATAAAACAACCTCTCACTTTATCCAACACCTCAGATCATTCCACCTTTAGCTTTAGCCTTTCTGATAACTCAGAATTCCATCCAGATACATGTTGATATTTTCCTTCCTTTCTCTTCCTCATCTTTCTATTGTAATTGCAAATTTGCTGTCTTTTTCAGGGTGTGATCACCACTAATTCAAAAGCACATTTACTGTGTCCTTCCTTTTCTCTGAAATTGACTGCTTTCAGATTAAAAAGAGATACAAAATACATTGGGTGTAGTGGCACTTATTCCTGGTGTAAGAGGTATATATGATTTTGGGGTGGGGTGGGGTGGAGAAGTAACTACTATGGACCCTCATGGGAGTTATAGCTCATTAAACATACCTGGGACTGGCCTCTTTTTCTAAAATCATGAGGTGCCTATTGCCACAACAGTCTTGACACTCAGAACTGCCAGTTGCTTCCTAATGGAGGATGACTGTTCTTGCTACTGGCCAAAACACACATTGTGTACCTTAAAATCATTCCTGAGGTAGCAAAGATGTGGAAAAGGAAAAGAACAAAAAAGAGATGAAGGAAGAGTGAAAATTTGACAAAACGTGGGTGGGTATAACAAATAGGAGGTGTTTCTGTCCGCTCATTCCGTTATCTGTTCAAATTTCCTGGAAAGCACAGGGTAATTGCACAATAAAAATATCACATGGAAGCATAGTTTGTCCTTATAAAGCCTGACTATTTAACTAACATCAGTGAATTTTTAAAATATGAAAATAAAGCTAGTGTGTAATATTTAGAACTCCCATTCTGCAGTAGCAAAGAATAATTTCCCTCCTCTCTAGTTTAATTCACTTAGGAAGGAGCTCAGCATAATTTCTTCTTAGAGGTTGCTTGTCCAAAATATTTTCCATGTGGATTTACTGTACAAAACACTGCAAAATATATAATGTCAATATAGTTACTGTTGTTCTGCCATTTTAGTTCTTTGTCAGAAGCCATAGCTACTTGCCCACAATAGCACCATTCCAAGAGGCAGAAACAGAGCCTTCTCCTGAGGAATCACAGACTGTGAATAATGTTTGGGTAGCGAATGAGACAGAAAACAATGGGTAGTGAATGAGACAGAAAACAGTTTCTCTTTCTGACACAATCACCATGTTCTATTTGTGATTTTACAAATAACTGAAATCTTCCTGATTTTGGCAGGTTGTGGTTCTCCAACAAAAGGAATGATGGCTTCAGATGATTATGTCCTCCATTTTATAGTCAAAGAAGATAACAAATGTGCAAAATGTGCAAAAAATGGGAGCCCGGTTAATTCTGCGGGCAGGCTGTCTAAGGATACTCAAAGCAACAGTAGCAATAAAGTTAATAATTGTAGCAAATGCTCCAGTCAATGTGGAAGTTTTCACCTTGACTATTCCAATGACTTTCGCCCTGGTGATGCTTCAAGAAGGGCTAGCAGCAGTAGCAAGAGCAGCAGCTGTTCAGAAGAGAACAAATGTGGAAGCTCTCAGAACTACTATTATGATGACTTTCATACAGACTCTTCTGAAACCTCTAGTAGAAACAGAAGCAGCTGCAGTACTCCTTTGGAGCAGCTAGAAAGCAAAGAGGAAGCACCACCCAAAAAGAAAATAGAAAAGGATTGTCAAGTCAAAGGTAAGAAGCCACACCTGGCACCACCGATTACTGCTACATCACTTATTCTTGACATTTTATAAGTGAGCTAAAGATGAGTGTGAAAAAAGAGGTTTGGAGTCGTGCAGTCATGAAAACGAAAGCAAAATGAGTGATACGAATATGAAGGTATCAAAATGAGTGATACCTTCACAGGCTACTAGAAGAAAAATAAAAAATAAAAAAGTTGCTGAGTTTTCAAGAGCAAGCTCTCTTTTTCAAAGCGTTTATAGAAGTCCAAAGATGGCAAGGGAGAGAGTTCTTAAAAGTTCAAATGAAAAGTTCAAGTGAAAAGTTCAAAGTGTATAAACACTTTGAAAAAGAGAGCATGCTCTCAAAAGCTCAGCAACTTTTTTATTTTTTATTTTTCTTCTAAAAGCCTATGAAGGTATCATCCATAGTCTAGTCTTGCCAAAGATGACTGAGTCTTTTCTGGAGACCTGATAGTTGTGGCACTTGTCAAGTGCTACAGAAGTTACAGTTTTGGGAAACCACTTGTCTGCAGGAGAAAACATAACACTAGGTCATGCCTCAGACTTGTGTACAGGTCTGGTTCATGAATCATTGGCAAGCTGAGTAAGGGACTGAGAGAATAAATGAAGGGGGTTAGATGTGAAGAAAAATAGGCCAGTGACCACTGACAATGACTCCTCTATTGAGCTGTATTTTTGTACTCTGTTTCAGGATGCATTCTGATTAATTGTTAGGAAAGCTAATATTTGGGCATTGCCAAATTCTACATTTATGCTGGGCAAAGGTTGAGCTTCATTTAACCTCAAGTCTTGGTAATCTATGTGCCTATAAAAATGACAGAAAGGAACTAAAATGTTATGATTTAGGATAAATAATAAGAGTATGCAAAAAAATACTATTAATCACTATATTGTTGTATAGGTACTCAGTGAGGTGTAATGGATAGAGTGATGGACTAGAACTCAAGGGACCAGGGTTCAAATCCCTGCTTGGCCCCGAGAACATATGGGAGGTTATGCAGAACTGATAAAACTACTCGTTAAATATCTTACTTTCCTTGAAATCCCTATTAGGATTCCTGAGAGTTGGTTCCAACTTGGCAGCACATAATTTGCCCTAATTAATGGCTTGATCTTGATGAGATCAATTATAGAGAAGGCTAATAATTAAAAGATTTGACCCATATACTGTATATTTTGCAACCTACTCCTTCCCCACAACCAACACCTGCCCCAAATAATGCTGAATTCCAAATAATAGCAGTTTTCTTTATCGTTTTCCCCTCGCTCAGTATATCCTTCTGTATCTTCCCTTTTCCTTGGAAATCTACTTGCTTCTTATTTTTATGCTTTCACCACCCTTTACCCCACATTTTCCATCATGCTGTTAAAATCACAGTACAGATAGAAATTCTACACCCTTTCTGTACTCTTCCTGGCATATTGTAGCATTTTCAGGCAGCTGTTGTCACCCTAGAACCACAAGCACTATCATCTTTCATCTTTTGCCTTCCTCCCACAAGAAGCACTAACCAGCCCAAAGTGGGAATCCAGATGCCACTCTATATATTTCTTGAGCCCCAGAGCAATGGTGCTACAGGGGAGTGGTGGGAAATGTAAATGGCAATGAATCTATTGGAATGGCCACACCCAGCAATCAACTTTGCTGCTACTTTTTGCTGTCCCTGAAAGCTGGCCAGAAGAGCTCATTGATACAGAAAGGGTGACACAAGCAAACCCATTTGTGCAGATCTCCTTAAACCTGACATCTGCCCAGGCTTAACATTACAAGGGTATGTATGAACAGGGGTGGGGTGAGGTGCATGCTGCCATAGGTGATACACAAACCATTGTCCCCATCCACATTCATTTCTGTGAGAATGAAAAGCATCTTCACATTAAAAGCCCTTTATTTCTTTCAAAACAAGGTGCACACTTTGCTTATGAGAAGATTAGCACTTCCAGATACTTCTTGTAAATGCATATCTACTTAGAAGCAAACTGCAGAAAAAAAACATATTCAAAATAAAACTGCACCTTTCTCTGCTTATTGCTGTTCTGAATTTCAGCAATATGACAGTAGCATAGATGCAGTTCCTCCCTGGGGTGAGGGTAGATGAAAGGCCCTCTGCAGGTACCCATCTCTGATGTGTGTGGAGGTCTGTGTAACTGTCATCCTCTGCAATACATCCCCTGGTAGATTTCAAATCTTTTTGAACCTGATGAGCGACAGTTGGCTCTGAGAGACTGAGAGGTTCTAGATCAGTGGTAGCGAACCTTTGGCACTCTGGATGTTTTGGACCACAACTCCCAGAATTCCAAGCCTAAATTACCAGTGACAAAGGGCTGTGGGAGTTGTGGTCCAAAACATATGAAAGACCAAAGGTTCATCACCACTGTTCTAGATGAAGGGAAGAGGGGGTGGAGATAAGAAAGGAGGATTCCAAGGAGACAGCAAACCAGGGTGGGGGTGCCAGGGAGAAAGAGGCCAAGATTGAGAAAGGTTTGGGCAAAAGAGACAGAGAAGAGAAGTGAGGAATCCTAGAATCCTAGAGTTGGAAGAGACCTCAAGGGCCATCCAGTCCAACCCCCTGCCATGCAGGAACCCCCATCACAGGACTCCCGACAGATGGCCATCCAGCCTCTGATTAGAAACTTCCAAAGAAGGAGACTCCACCACCCTCCATGGCAGCATATTTCACTGCCGGACAGCTCTAACTGTCATGAAATTCTTCCTAATGTTCAAATAGAATCTCTTTTCCTGTAATTTGAAACCATTGCCCCACGTCCTAGTCTCTGCAGCCACAGAAAACAAACCGATCCCTTCTTCAATATGACATTCTTTCAAATATTTAAACATAGCTATCATATCCCCTCTCAACCTTCTTTTTGTAAGGCTAAACATTCCCAGCTCTCTAAGCCACTCTTCATAAGACATTTCTTCCAGACCTTCAACCATCTTGGTCGCCCTTCTCAAGGTTGTCAACATCCTTTTTAAATTGAGGTGCACAAAACTGGAGACAGTACTCCATGTGGGGTCTGACCAATGCAGAATAGAGTGGTACTATCACTTCCCTTGATGTAGACAGTACACCTCTGTTGATGCAATGAAGATCATGCAAAATTGGGGAAAGGTCATGAAGGATTACAGAAGCAGAAACAGCAGGAGAAAGAACATCCTTCTTATTTCCCATCAATACAGTAATGCCTTCATTTATCAAATTAATTTGTTGCAACTGGATTTTCTTAACTCATTTTTTTTCTTATCTCAAAATGCAAATTCTCATAGGAATGCATTGGAAATGGATTAATTCATTCCATGTGGGAAATCACCCTCTCCCCGGAATGAAAAAAGCACATTAACAGGCATGCAAACAACAGAAGCTTGGCTCCCTACCTTTCAGTCGCTTGAGAAATCCACCCAAAGGGTCCAAAAGGTCCCCAAAATGGTGCCAAATAATTCCAGAATGCCTTCATAGGATAGGCAGTTCCTGTTTTCTGTGTCTGACTATAAAATGCTTCCTATTTCACACTTGCAGTACTGTAGTGTGTGGAGGGGTGGCCACTAGATGGCAGTATTACATTCGGAAAATTTTCAGAACTCAAAAAAGGGTTACATATTTGTAATTCAAAATTTTCCTATACCTGCGGATTTGCTTTTTTAATTCACCTTTTTTCTTAACACAAGGCATTCATAATTCAAGGCACTGCTGTGCGAGTCAGCAGCTGCTCTAAAACTGGTGGCAGAGGCCAGGAACTCCCACTGAGACCTGGACTCCACAACTATAGAGACAAATCTTGAAAAATTAAATGGTGTTTGTGGACGGCATTGTCCCTGAACTGTTAAGAGGATCACTTTAAATTATTTATCTGAATATTGATTTTGCTTCCTTCTCCCTTTTCTACTCTGTCCCATGAGACGAATACAAGTTATCTACGCACAGGTGTCCGCATAGATTAACTACAATTCTGTCTTTTTCACACCTCTACTTCTTTCAATCTTGACTAAGCCTTTTATCAGAAACCCTCTGTCCTATCACAAGAAAAAGCTCTTTGAAAGAAGCAGTCACTCCTGCAGTCTTGAAGTTATGCTGTTATTAAAACCTCTGTGTGATCACCTGCTTGTATGTTTATAGGCATTCTCTTGTATTATTTATGACTAGAAAATATGAATCAGTGCACCTACATTAGAAACCCATTAGTTCCACCATCCACCCAAGTGCTCTTGTTTCATTTTTTTTCCAGCAACCAATGTCACCCAGCAAGTTGATGTTTCCCCCCCTTCATTCACCCCATTTTTAAATTAACCCACTAAGTGCCCTGCTTAAATAGGGATGCCACAGTTACAATTATTACTGTTTTTTAAAAAAAGAATAGTATTTGCAACCTATAACTTTACAAGATATGCTGGTGATTGCATATCATTGCCGAAGCAATGTTTTGATGTCTTTATTGCAAAACACATAGCTGTGTGATAAAATGAAAGTTAACAGAAGTCTAATAAATAAAAGATGAGCTACTCAGTTTATAGCCAGAGAAGAAATCTTTACGGAAGACTCCAGATACTTATGAAAAGTTGTTACAAAAAGTTAAAGTATCAGTGAGCCCATTTG
>JAHTLZ010000021.1:1790444-1823618 GCA_023846285.1 Phrynocephalus versicolor
GGGGGGGGCATGGGATTAGGAAAAAATGTCCAAAATGTGTACTAGCATGCCAAAAGGTCAGACAGAGTGATAAAAGATGGCACATCATATTTGGAAGATGACATGAAAATGGAAGAAAAGTAAATTCTTATTCATTGTTATGAAAAGTCTCGATACATCCTAGACTATAGCTCTAGTCTCCCCATGATTTATTTGTCTCCATGCAAGTGTTAAGATGGATGTGGGCAGAACTAGCTTGTACCCTCTGCTCACATACTGAAATAAACTCTTTCACCAAACATTTGTAGCTACATGTACTTTTGGTTCAAGAACCATTGCATCATTGGACATGCAATATTACTTTAACATTTCCAAATGTGTGTCTTACACTGGAAAGAAATACACTTGATTAACCCCTTACAAGTTACAGTCTTATGTTCCTGGATATGAGCATGATGCATAAGAATTAAACAATGTTTTAAGAATGTCCGGATGTTCTGTTCCAGTAGCTATTTGAAAGAAGCAATCACCCTGGCGGTCTTGAAGCTATTTTGTTATTAAAAACTTGATATGATCACTAATATGTGTAGACAATCAATATAATTGCAGCACTGGGCTGGGAAAAATATCTCAGTAAAAAAATAAAAAATCACAAAATGTTTGAATAGCAGGAGCCCTTCTGCAAATTTTTATTGCTTTGTCCAATACCATATTTTAAATTAGAGGTTAGTGCTTATACATACTGATAGTTTACATGTATCTTACTTTTCTCCAGTTGTATGTCATCTTGGTTTGTTCTGGTCTAAATATAGGGGGGAAGAAATTACCTAAAAAGAAACACCAACAAAAGACTTGTTTGGGTACTAATAGTATTATAAACTCCAAGAAGAGTAATAGTGTGGCTTGCCGTCTATTGTCAGCCAGACTTCACAAAGTTAAAGAGCTAAAAAATGAGGTGTCTGTTTTGAAGAGAAAGTTGGAGGCATCAACTATGGAGAACCAGATCTTGAAGCGTCTTCAGTATCGGCACTTAAAAGCAATAAGCAAATATGAACACGCAGAGGCCAATCTGCCTGATCTCATGGCTAAACAAAGCAATGAAGTGAAATCTCTAAGGGCACATCTCAGGAAATCGCAGGAGCAGGAGCGCAATGCCTCCAGGAAGCTGAGAGAAGTTGAAGCACAACTGCTAAAGACAAAGGATACCTTGCAAGCACTACAGAAACTTTCTGAAGACAAGAAGCTTGCAGAAAGAGGGGAGCTTAAACATAGATTAACAACTCTCACACAAAGAATGGAAGCTAATGATAAGAGGATCCAGGTAATATGTTGAGGCATGTGTTGAAAAAATTTATTGACTGAAAGCCAAGACATAAAAGGGGATGCAAGTTGAATGCATTTGACTTCAATTTTGACTTCAAATATTTTATTTTTAATAGCGCACCGAGACCCTGGTCACATGAGGGAGAGGTTCCCTAATTCTTCCAATACTTTCCATACCTCTGTTATGCTACTGATTCATGGTCTCATGGTAGATAAAAAGGTAAAGGTTTCCCCCCGCACATGTGTGCTAGTCGTGTCCGACTCTAGGGGCGGTGCTCATCTCCGTATTCAAGCTGAAGAGCCAGTGTTGTGCAAGTCCATGGCCACGCAGCTGGTGTGGCTGCAAGGAAACACTGTTTTACCTTCCCGCTTTTTACGGCGGTACCTATTTATCTACTTGTATTGACATGCTTTTGAACTGCTAGGGTGGCAGGACCTGGGGTTAACAGCAGGAGCTCACTCCGCTGCGTGGCACCTGGGATTCGAACTGCCAAGCTGCCGACTTTGCAGCCGACAATTTTCGGAAGCCTTAGTCCACTGAACCACAACGCCAGAAACTTTTAGTCTTAACAGTTTATTTCCTCCTATTTCAGTCATTATGGCTGACTACATTATGGTATCAATTTATTTTCTCTTTTATTTCAAGGGGCAATTCATTACCTTGGGTTTTAGATGAGTGGGTGGGAGGGAGGACGGACAGACGAATGGACAAACAGAGAGAGAGAGAGAGAGAGAGATTTCCCTCATGTGACCACAGCCTAAGTGTGATGTAAGCTTCAGGTCCTAGCTTCTAGAACAAGCGGTCATATGATTGTGAGATAGAAGAAGAAAATGATATATACTAGGCAGCTTTGGCAGAGAATTAAGGTAATTATTCCTAGTGAGGCAACTGATATATATTACTACATCAACAGGAATAGTACTCATCTATTGAACGGGCAGATGGTACCTAAACATGAATGGTTAGGAGTCTGCTTAGCAGGTGTTCCATACGTCTCGCCTCTAAATTAAGGGATGAAATAGCCAGTGACTATGATTTGCTCATATGACGAGCACAGCTTGTAACTGATAGCATCAGCAGGAGACACTATAGTAACATTGATGAAATATCTTGGATTGTGATGTCTCCCTAGATGCTTCTACCTCTTGGCCATTCTTTTCTACCCCTTAGTCCCTTCATCCCTGGGATGAGAATACAAAACAGAGCAAGGCTCATGATCATGATACCCTCTGCTTTAGGGTGGTTCTTATCTTACCTATCTTACCTATTGCAAAGATAAGTTCATCCGATGCCCCACCTCCCCAACTGAAATTTCAAAAATATGGAGCAATGTAGGAGGCAGGTCTAGTAGGGGGTGACAACACTTCATTTCAGGACTGTGATTCAAGATGTGAGATCAACATGTCTTTCAAATCTCTCCAGCAAGCTGCCAGTAGTAGTTGTTAAAGCCAGCACGGGGAACGTGCAGCTTCTCCAGCATCTGCAGCACACCTCCCCATCTCCCTGGGGCAGGGGTGGAGAACCTTTGCCTCTCCAGATGCTTTGGCCTGCAACTCCCAGACTTCCAAGCCTACATTGCCAATGATAGAGGGCTGTGGGAGTCGTGGTCCAAAACATCTGGAGGGCCAAAGGTTCCCCACCCCTGCAGTAGGATCACAAGTCTGAACTCCCCATTCCCTCCAATTCTTAAAAAAAAAAGTAAGGAATAAAAGAACAGCAGGGAGTCACAAAGAACAAGTGTGACTTTGCAAGATGGAGGGATGGGTATGTGTAGTGCCAACATCTCTAGCGCACATATATGCTAAAGGAAGAGATGATCCTTCCAGATTTCAAAGAAATGAAAAATTTCACCCCCATTAAGAGAGTCACATTGATCCTCCACAGGAGACTAGAACAAATAAATTAAAACAATGATGCCTGTCATCTTTGACCCCTCCCTTCCAAGTCTTTGTCAAACTATAGAGAAAGGATCCAGCATTGTGTGGTTTTTCTGCTTACTTTCTCCTCCCCTCGGTCCCCTTCAAATATAAGGTGGGTAAAATTTCCCTTATCGTCCACAGTTGATTTTTGAGGGCACTTGGGGGAGGGCAGGACAAGGGGAGTTGCCCCCATTTTGTCTGACATATATATAAGCAATTTTTTTCAACGGAAGTACTTTGTTATATGCCACACAAATATGAGTATCAAGGCAATTCCAATTACGGTCAGTTTATTTTCTGTCTGACTTCTCTTTTACAAGAGTAATGACTTGTTCTTTAAAAAATTGATTTAATGTTTTATTTGTAATGGTTTTTCATCTTTCTAGGAAAAAAAATCACTAAATTTACAAATACTTGCTGTGGCAATTTTTTAAATTTGTAAAATGGATGTCTGTAAATTTTCAGTATGATGGAGATGATGTTTATACCTGTAATATCTTTAGGGCCTAGAAAAGCAGTTGCTGTTAAATAATACGTCCTTCAGTCATCAGTTAGCAGCTGAGAAGAAAAAGACACTTGAAGCTCGGTCAATAACCACCAGCTTACAAATGGAAATCAAGCTGCTTAACCAAAAAATCAAGGTATTTAAAACTTAAAGAGAATAATTTTCCATAACTCTAAAGCTCCCTTTTACTTAATGAGTGGGACAAATGCTTAGTAACTATTTCCAGGAATATAGCTACCTGATTTTAATTTGTATGGATCATTTGCATTTTGTACAAAGTCTGTTGGCCAAAATCTTATCAATGTTTTTGTAAGGTTTGTATAGCTTACTGCAACTAAATGATAACATACTAAGGTCCACCTTGTTTATGCAGCTAGGTTCGTCTTGGCTATGCATTCAGTTGCATGATAGGCACATGACTGAGATGTGCACTGCTACCTTATCAGTTTCCTATAAATAGCTGTGGCAGGTTATGAAAACGTAGACAAACACCAATAGGATTCTGGGTATCATATGTACTTTAAAATCTGTGCCCCAATATAAAATCAAGTTTTATTTTTCCAAAGCACATTCTTTAGCCTCAGTGAGATAAAAGATTGAAACCATGTTAACTGTGATACTGTAGCTCTTAACCATATATGTTTGCCGTGTTTGGTGAATACAGTATATCAAAGTATGTTGTAACAAAATAATTCATGAAGACGTTGAGAGCCCAGACTATTCATGATTTTTTTCTTGTAAAGAAAAAGTGAAATAGGATATCTAATCTAACCCCTCCCCTCAGCCAAACTGCTCTTTCATCTGCAGTTATGGAATACTACTTGCTGTTGGACACAGGGGTAGAATGAAAATGTATAATATATCAGAACTAAGCTTATTTGTAGGTGTTAATGACCTCAGTTCTAGGTAATTTTTCAACCCATCTGTCCCTTAAGGAAACTTGCAATAGTACTTATAAATCTACTGCAGTGCTTATTGTTGGAAATTCGCTGGAGGAGTTTTAGGTCAAGTTGACCTTGGCCACAGAATGAAGAATAGACAGACAGAGAAAAATGCCTTTCTCAGCCAGCTGAGAAGGGATGTGCATACAGACTGCTGCGCTTCCCCCAGAAGGCCTCATTTTATTCATCTTATCTATGTTCACAAGCAAGACATTGGAGCACTTGCAGAAACAATGATTCGGATAGGAGGCAAGTGCCCTTTAGCCCTTTGGCCCTGCCTCAAAGCAAAACGTCAGGGGAAATAGAAGGTCACTTCCTTTCCAGGAATGCAGCATGGCACCAGGAGCGTGTGCGCATCACTGCAGCCCCTCTGAAACACACTCTTCAAAGAAAGGTTCCCACAAATTATAAAATACAATGGCTGAAATCCTGTTGCTTTAACTTATCATCAGCTGTGGTGATGTGTCAAAAGTGAAACATCTCTGATTCCCTCTGAAAAGGCCCCAAGGCTTACATGGGATCCTTTTTATTGCAGGGAAGCCATTGGGGGACATGGAAGGTTGGGAGGGAGGAAGTCTTTAATTTCTTTTAATCACCACTGCTAGTTCAGTCATCTCAGCAGTGGCAATTTTGAGAAACTAGACACCCCCTCCATTTTGTGTCCCCATGACAAAGGATTTCCCCATTATGAAAGGGGTCCCAAGGAAGCCACGGGACCTTTGGAGTTACTGGAAATGTTCAATTTCCACACAAAAAATGCCACAGCTGATGACACCATCAGCTTTATTCAGAATAAAGCAGCAGGATTTCAGCCAATGCTGCCAAAATTAAAGGTGGGGAGAAAGAATAAGACAAAATATTGTGACGCCTTAAAGACTATCTATTTCAGTGTGAGCTTTTGTGGACCAAAATGTACATCTTCAGACACGCGGAGTGCAAATATTATGTCCTCTTCCTTTTATACATATCCCTGTAGTGTTAGTCTTCTTGACCAGGTGAAAATAAAGATAATAGACAAAATGGCAGTGACTAAAATCCTCTTGCCTATTTACAGTGGCCAAACATAAACAGTGTAACTTTTGGATGGCCATTTACCTTAAATAAAGAAATCACCATAGGCATTATCTCCTGTCTATTGCATTTAGTGACTGAAGTGTGGAATTTACAACATTTATGGTGATTTCTTAATTTGAGGCAACCTGCTACCAAAAGGTATGCCATTTGCATAGTGGCATTAGATGATTTTTGTCCCATGGTTCAATACAATTAAAAATAAAAACAGTCCAAGGATTTGAAACTAAAGTAATACCTGGACAAGAAAAAAATGTTCAAAACAAGGATGAGTTTTAGACCTCTGCAATGTAGGTTTGTTATTCTCTTCCATAGAAGGGGCTTCCATAATATAATAGTGGCCATAAAACTAAGGAAATTCAGAACCCAGATCAACTATTGGCCTTTTCACACGACCCCTAAACTCTGCGGCAAGCTCCCAGCTCCAGAGCTTAAAATTGTTTCCCCACCAGCTCCAGAGTTTACAGGAAATTAAGTGTGACCACACGCACCTAACTGCGTCCCAGCGCACTTTTCAAGTACCTGCTCTCCAGGGCTGAAGAATTCCTGATGCGGATGTAACTTAAGAGTGTGGGGCTCTCCTCGCTTCTGTTTGTTGTTGTTTTGCCTCCCGCCCCTTTAAGAGCTACTTAAGAGAATGGAATGCTGCCGGGGCAAGAGTGAGACGGCAGAACGGAGGTGAGCCACGTTCTTTTCTTCCTTTTTTTTTTCTCCCTCCCCTCACGCAGCCAGCAGCCAGGAGTGGGGAGGGGGTGGGAACACAGGAAGAGGACTAGCCCCCAAGATCTCTGGTCCGAATTTAAGTGGCCAGCAGATCTTAGGGGTCGGGTGAAAAGGCTCTATCTTGGTCTAAAAAGGCACATATTGGCACTCTTTTCTTGTGTTTTCCAAAGAGAAAGAGCTACTATAAGCCTGGGATTAAAAGCATTACAGATTGAATGGATTACAAGAGTCAGGTTTATGTAAATAGACATGACTGCACTGCAAATCTTCTATTTACAGAGGGTGATACTGTGAAAGCTTGTGTTTTATTTCAATCCATCCATAATGTGCATTGTAATAAGGAATGGCACGTGGGATTGTGCTGTTGTTTTCTTAGGATAGATGCTAAAATATAGGAGAGGTGCATCAGCTCATATTTTGGAACAGAGGAGGACCAGAGTTGATTTGTGATCTGACTTAATGTTGGGGTGTGTGTGTACAATTACAACCACAATTTTTAGTGTTAAATTGACTCCCCCCCCCCCCTTGGGCAATTTCTATGCTCTTAAAACATAGGAATAAACATTTTGGGAAAAGAAAAAAGTTAACTGGACAGCCTAAGGTTAGGTAATTCTTTTTCAAAGGCTCCATGTAAATTCAACAACAAGCACCTTGGACTTATCAACTTCTCCCAAACAATATGTCTGTGAAGATTCTCAGTCATCCAGGTGAATTTATCTGGTAGTTGAATCATGGCAACTGGCCATTGTTCATCTTATGAGACTACTTCAGACTAGGGTGACATGAGGTCAAAATGAATTATAAAATGGAGGACTCACAACTAGCTTTCCTCAGACTGACAAAGCTGTTTGGATGAGCAGTGCAACATTTCAGTCTCTCAAGAAAAGAAGTTTAGTTGCCATGACTCAACTTCCAGACTCCCAAACAATCCAGTGCTTGGGGGAAGTATGCCCACTTTCAAAGAATGAAGCATGTTTCTTGAAGAGACAGGTTCTACATCATATAAGGCAGTGGTGGTGAACCTTCAGCACTCCAGATGTTGTGGACCACAACTCCCACAGTCCTTTGTCATTGACAATACAGGCTTAGAATTCTGGGAGTATCAAAGTTTTGGCACTACTGATATAAGGCATCAATTTCAGTGTGTGTGCAGCTCAAAGTTTTCCCCGGGAAACATATTCCAAGGTCAGACATGTTCCATCAAACTTAGTCTCACCTAAGGTGGAAGGAGATGGTTCATGTTGCTTTAAACTATCCTTTTGGGTAAAAGCCCCTGGTTGGATCGCTTAGTGAGTTGGAGCCGAAAGCTCAGTCTGCAGTCTCAGCTGAATGAGAACCATTTATCCTCCAGACAGTTGGAGATATGTGCAAATATTCCGCCAATTATCATTATAGATATGTGAGTATGCTATTTACATATGAATAAAATGAGATAGTATACTGTAAAAGCTCTATAGTGAATTCAGCTAATTAGAATATTCGTATGACTGAATTTTGTATGTTATTGCATTTTTGAAAGTACTTAATACTGTATTTATGTAGGAGAAAGAACGAGAACTTGGCATTAGGAACATTTACGCAAACCGGATGCTCAAAAGTCAACAGGAGAAAGCTGATTCAAAGTCTCCCCCAAAAGGTAGCACAGTGTTTGATATTTTAATGCAGAGGTGTTTGCTGGCTGAATAGCTCAGTGAATCAGGTACCGAGCTGTAGAGCCAGAGGTTCAGAGTTTGATTCCTTCATGCATCTACTGGGAGGACAGCCGACCTGTACAGCCTTGGGTAAGCTGCACAGTTCCCGAGTGGCCCCACAGGAAGGGGCTGGTGAGCCATGCTTGAGTATTGTATGCCCAGAAAATCCTAGAAGGGGCTGCCATAAGTTGGAATCAGTTTGATGGCATGTGTTTGCTATTATGAAAGATGTGTTTGAAGTTGTATGTCCCAGAGGTTTTTATGAATTATTTCATGGACGTCCTCCCCCTCCCCCCCCCATGTCTGTTACAGAATTTGCTATCAAACATAGGGGCAGCACTTAAACAGGACTTGGCTCTTGTTAATTTTCTGGGTAGCTAAATGGGGTGAAGAAGTATAGATGTTGGGGCTAAATATACGCACACTTTTCCAGAAATTAGTCCTACTAGAGTCAATCAACATACTCCCAGTTGGGTTATTATGTACACAAGAGTTTAGTGTATCATGCAATCCTAAACATGTCTATTTAGATGCAAGTACTGAATTCAGTAGGACTTACTCTGAAGAAAATAGGCATAGTTGTCTATATGTGATGCCGTTCAGGTTTTAGTCCTGGAGTTGAAACAGAAACTGCTTAGGCAGCCCTGTGAGGTTGTCAAGGACACACAATATCCTACCCAGCTGGAGAGGATAGCATTTCCCCTAAAACGGGTGGGAGGTGGTGGCCTCTGAACTTCACACATGCTCTCAAGGCCTGTGAGGAATAGTGGAAGTCAAATGATAGTGCCTCAGTGAAGTGTCACTTCAAGTGTCTTGAAGCTGTAGTTTCCCTGTGAGCTGACTTCTTCCCCTTTTGGCCTTTCCCATCCTGGAGACTGAAAAGAAAGAACTTCTTATCTCAAGCACAACCTCCATGACAGGCTGGAGCTTTGGGAAGGGTTGTCCTGGAAGAAATCTAGGGGCTTGACAGAGAGACCTGTGTGCTACCGTGGATTTGAGGTTACCTGATTGTGATTTAGGAGTAGAACTATAGAGTGCTGGAGTTAGAAGGAGCCCCTAAGGCCACTGAGTCCAGTTCCTGCAAATCAAAGCAGATCTGACAGATTGTCTAGTGGAAGATCTAATTTTCTCTTGAATGCCTCTATTTTTGAGTACTCACTATCTCCCAAGGTAGCTGGCTCCTCTGTTGTACTGCCCTAATAATACTTCTCTTAATACATTGTAAACAAAAGCTGCCCTTTTTCCAGCATTAGTACACTGTGGGCTCATATTTAACTTGTGGTCTACCATACATCCAAGTTCCTTCTCGCATGTAGCATTGCTGAGCCAAGTATCCCCATCTTGTAACTGTGCATTTTGTTTCTTTGTCCGAGGTGTAGAACTTTGCACTTGTCCTCATTAAATTTCATTCTGTTGTTTTAAGCCCAGTGTCCAAGACTATCAAGATCATTTGAAATGTTTTCTCTGGCTTCCAGGGTATTAGCTATTCCATTCTGTTTTATGACATCTGACTGATCTATAGTTCCCCGGTTCCTCCTTTTTACCATGTTTTTGAAGATAGGGACATTAGCCCTCTTCCAGTCATACGGCCCTTCACCCATGTTCTATGATTGCAAGAGAATAATAAATCTCCCAACAGGTATCAGGATAATTGAAACCTCCCATTACTACTACTACAACATGCTTCTGAAATTCTTTTCATCTTCATCGTCACATTTTTTAGTTGTTGGTAGTAGACTCCAACTACCATGTCCCTTTTATTTTTCACTCCAATTATATTAATTAACATCCTCTCAATAGGACAAGAAAGCTCATCCTCATGAAGAAATATCACAGCACTGATCTAGGCTCCCATCCCATCTCCCATCACTATTTTCCAATAATGTTCCCATTCCTATTCTTCCTATGCCCAATGAATAGTACTGAGTTGACCCTTGAGTAAGTTAGCAGCTTACTCAGCTGAGATACTGGCAACAGCAGAAACAATTGGGAATTAAATACTGTTCTGGTGGTACTTTATAGACTCCACGGTTTTGAAAGTGTTGGATTGAGGGCATAATCAGAAGCAAGATGATAATAATAATAGTTTGAAATCAAAGCCTTAGCAGAGCTGCCATTCTGTGTTGGCTCATTTATATAAAGAAAAGCCCAGCCCATAGTGCACAAATGAAGAAGTTCAGCTCCCCCTAGCCCTTAGCCTGAAATATAGCAGGTGTTCCCCCCCCCCCCCGATCATTTTAGTTTAACATTCTCTCAGTTGTTCCAATGCAAAGCGATCAAAAGGCATGTTTCAAACTTCGCCTACAGAAGGCACTGAATATACTATTTACTAAACCTATTGATGGATTCACACATGCATAGTATTTGCAGCTGCTGAAATGCAACTTGAAATGTTCAGTTACAAACACAGTGGTGCCTCATAGGACCAATTTAATTTCTTCTATGGGTCAATTCGCTTTATGAAAGAATTGTCTTATAAAATGTGGTTTCACATAGGAATGAATAGGAAACCAATTAACCCATTCTGGGGGTCAGAAAAAAGTCCAAAAAGGCCATTTTCCCTAGATTTCTTTATAAAATGCACTTTAAAGACACACACACACACACACAGAGAGAGAGAGAGAGAGAGAGAGAGAGAGAGAGAGAGAAACAAATATGGACAAAAGCAAGCAGCAAGACAAACTCCAGCCTGTTCCTGCCAGAAGTGCAATGAAAACAAATGTGAAGATGGACCAAAGAAAGCTCCAAAACAAACCCCAGGTCGTTCCCACCAAAAGTGCAATGAAAAACAAGGCAAAGATGATCAAAAGCAAGTTCCTCAGTTTGCTAGAGCCTTGGAGGCTTGGAGCACTGCAACATAGTGACTCAGAGGCACCCTTAACTCATCTCAATAGTGTCCAGCATGGGACTGCTACTGCTTCTCTTGATCCAAGAACAATTCAGAGTGTGTGCCACAAGCTATGTCATTGAGCTGAGAATTTTGCTGGGCTGCAAGTTTCTTGTTGTTAAAAGGAAACAAGGCTTCACCCATGGAAGGGGCCAAGGTGTCCTTGGATATTACTCTATTATCTATGTACTGAGATATCCAGTGTGGTGTAGCCCACAGAGTGATGGATGAGAATCCTGGAGGTCTAGGTTCAAAGCCCAGCTTAGCCACGGAAATTCACGTGCGTGTGTGTGTGCGTGTGCGTGCGTGCGCGTGTGCGTGCGTGCGTGTGTGTGTGTGTGTTTGTGTGTAACTGATAAAACCATGTATTAAATAACTCACTTACCTTGAAAACTTGATATTAGGGCTGCTGTAACTAAGTTCTGACTTGATGGCATGTAACAACATATAGATACTGAACCATATAGGTTTTTGAAAGGAAAATCCCATCACTTTTAGTTGTGCTCAGAAAATAACCACAGAAACTAGCTCAAGCCCTTAAGCACTGGTACAACAGGACCTGAGAATCCATTTTGCTGTACAGTATTCTGAACTGTAGTTTCCTGGTAGGGTTCTGCCATATTGCAGTTCTAGATACTACTAGAGCAGAGACTACCGTGGCTAGACTCTTGTCTGTCAAGGAAAGGCCACAACTCATGTATCGGCCTGAAATTATATGCCACAGAAGTTACTTGGGCTTCTAGTGAAAAAGCTGGACATGGGGTACCACCAAAGTACAAACCTGAACCTCTAAAGGCAATGCATTTGAACAAGCTACATAGGATTTTCCTGAACTACCTTCCCATAGTGCCTATATCTTATCAGGACTGAATTTCAGCTCATTATCCCTCATCCAGCCTCTTATCTATTCAAGCCAAGGGCATTTCATGTCCATCTATGAAATAAGTAAATAAAACAAAACTCCCAGTATTGATTTACTCTGTTCCTTTTGTAGATATTAATGTCAGCAAATCTATACAAGTTGATATAAATTTAGAAGCAATGGCTCTTCAAAAGCAAGAGGCAAAGGGAAGTGCCCTAATAAAAGAGGTATGGCAGATAAACGACTGTTCATTTGCAAACTTTATTTACTGCTATATATAGTTTTATTTCTTCCTCTTATCTACACATTATCCTAACAGCTCTGCAACTACATTGTGAAAATGTGTCAAGCTACAACTTTGGTTCCCAGTATCTCAGGGAATGATGAAATATATTGATCAATACATGTAGAAAAACTGTAGGTTAGGAAATGCTGCTAAATATACCAACCTATGATCTAGAACAGGCATGTCCAAACTTCGGCCCTCCTGATGTTTTGGACTACAACTCCCAGAATTCCAAGCCTGTATTGCCAATGACAAAGTACTGTGGGAGTTGTGGTCCAAAACATCTGGAGGGCCGAAGTTAGGACATGCCTGATCTAGAAGGGATCAGAACAGTAATTGCTTTGTAGCACTATGTGAAATGGAAAAGCAAAAGCAATGGCTATGCCACTGTTCTTTGTACCACTTCTACTGTTCTTCACTGGTAGAGCATATGCTTTGTATGCTGAAGATACTAGCTTCAATCCTTGGCATCTCCAGGTAAGTTTAGAATAAAATTCTTTCTAAATCCAGTAGAAAATCACTGCCAGTCAGTGAAAGCATTACTGAGACTGATGGATCCATGATCCAAATCAGCATGAGAGAGCTTCCAGAGTTCCTCAGGATAGGAATCAAACTCTAGGTTTCCCACCACGTATATTCGTTGCCTTCTCCAGTTCTTGCAGGAGTGGCAGCCATTCCTAGGCATACCCAGGTTGCCTGCTTATTAAAAGAATTTATGCAGAGAACACAAACTGCTCCCTGGTATCTTAAGATGCTTCATAAATATGTCAGAGGGGAAAGCCTTTAAGTGCCTTATTGTTTTTGTGATTTACGTTCTAAATCAACAGGAACTCAAATCTTAATGTATTTTTAGAGAGCCCTGTTGCTATTTTGATTTATTATGTACTGCGTTTTTAGAGCATACTCCAACTCGGATGGTCCTGTAAATTATGGACTTTTTCTAAACAAGGGTTCAGAGTGAAGCCACAGAAATGGTTGATTATGATAACATTGGGAAAGTTCAATCAGATTCTTAATTTATTCTTTGTACCCAGCAAAACCTGGAGCTCTTCGAGGAAAAAGTATCTAACACCTGATGAGTCCTGCTGTAATGTCTGTAACTTTATGTTATATTTTACAGATAGCATGCAGACTACACTAACAAGCTTCCTCCCTCTCGTTTTTGGCTCAAAAGCTTGCACATATTTTCCCTTTGATGCAGTTTCATGAAGGTGACAAAGTCAACATTTGAGAGTGAACCTATTAAATGGAAATCTGTTATGATGCTTTGTTACACTTATAATTATGATGCTGTAAAGAAAAGAAAAATACACCTAGGGTTTTCTCCCTTGAAACTTTCTAGGAGCTGACAACCAAAGATGTCAATGAAAAAAACAAGCAACATGATGTGCATGAAGAAATGGGACTACAAAGAGAAGGTCATCAAAGTGAAAAATTACCCATACAAGAAATTTCAAATAAAACATGCACAGGTATTTTAAGTATTTCATTAAAATATTTTATGATCAGTAGAATGTATTTTAATCTGCACAAAGTGTGATGAACATTCAGACATAGCGATCACTTACATGATTTCTAGTTCCCTAAGAGTTCAATAGTATATTGATAACTATTTCAATAGCTTGTGAATTTGGCAGCTACATATATTGTTACACAGTAAACCTCTGAGCGTAAGTGCAAATTATCAGTGTAATTAGTTGCACATCAAATTACTCTTCTAATAATATCTGGCTAAGCTTGTAGGCTTGTGTATTTAATACCTCCTAATGCAAACACTGGTGGTACAGAACCAACTAACTGCTACTTTACTGGGGTTACTCTCCAACACAAAAGCAGCAAATTAAAATAGGAGGCATTACGTGTATGTTGAAGGGCATATGTAGGTATCCAATATCCTCTGCTTGCTCTTACTTTCATTTAAATACAGACATTATAATTTTATGGCTTGTTTTTTGGAAAATGTTTATTGTTGAGAACACTTATTTATTTATTTTGGCAGAATCGCTAAGAGAAGAGGTATGTCCAAGTGCAGAAAAATACGTTAGATGTGAACATCTAGAAAGACCAAAGAACAGGAGAGAAAGGCAAGGGCTAGACTTATTGAAAGAAGAGTTTGATAAATTAAGGACAGAACAATCATTACAGACTATAGATGATATCCAAAAGAAAGAGAATAAACCAAAAGAAGGCTATGTCACAACCCAAGAAAATAAAGAAGGCAAAAGAAGTGCAGAGGCAAAGGAAGAGATCTGTGATAAACTGCCATCAGCAATACAAAGACAAAGAACACCGTCAAAATTAAAGAAACAGTATGTGTTTACAGAGGCTATTGAAAATTTACACCAGGGATTCCCTTCCACAGGTCCGCTATCTAGCATAACTGCTGCATGTAATAGCAGACAGGTGAACAGACACCAGAGTGGAATAGCTGAATTTAAGGCAGGAGATGCAGCCAGTGTTTATGAGCCATCATTTGGTAAGATTACCAAAGCAAAACAGAAAGACACCACTTCCCTAAGTGATATAGACTGTATCCCTACAGTCTCCGTGGAGAAGAAAAACACTCTGATGGAAGAACTCTTTGGACCAAATTGCCTCTTGAAAGACAGTTATTCAAACCTTGATTTAAACAAGGTGGGTAAACAGTTGTTACAGAATGAAAAAATGCATGATGAGATTTCATTAATGAATGATAGTTTGCAATGTGGTGATTCCAAAGAAGCCCACAGGAAGGCTTTTCATACTGCTGACTTCTTTGAAAATCTCAAGTAATGAATCTTTGCTTCCACAATGATTTCAGCTTGGAACACATAATTTAAGCTGCTTTGTGAAGCAGTGTATCCCCTGATTCCTGTTTTCTCCCTTGAATTCTAGACTAATTTAAAAGATTTCATGCTATCTTCTGCATGTATAACAGAAGTATATTTTTTATATTACATTATAAAATAAGAGGCATGCAAGATAGGATTGAAGACAGTTTATATTTGACAGTGAAATATACATTGTAATAATGCAGTGCATTTGTGGAGTCTGAATTAAGAACAATGACATCTGTACTACTAGAGAAGCCATATAAATGATAGAACAGTTTAAAATACATTGGGTGGGGGAAAGGAAAAGGCATTGGGAAGAGAGTAGTAAATGCTTACTTGTAATTGCTAAGGAGGTTTCACCTAATTTATCTTGCCAGTTTTCTTCCACAAAGCCTCTTAAATGGACATAGCATTTTAAAATATTTACCTGGTTCAAGTCAGAGCATTATTTATAAGAGTTGGACAAAATAGACTCCACCTTTAAAAGACTACCAAAACACTCAAAATCAGCCACATCTTATAATTGAGGATTACTTCAGATTAAGGACTTTGTCCCAGAAGCAATTTTATTAATCCTCAGATCTGGCATCCTTTAAAGGACACTGGCAATGTTATCTGTCCTTACAAATGAATCAGTGCATTACTACAATGTGGGTTGTAATGATGTCTCTTGTTGTAACTGGCATATACCAGACCAGTATATTCCAATTTTTACCATTTTCTAATGCTGTATTTGGTTATTTACACCAGCATAAGTTCATTAGCAAAAACTGCAACAGTGAACTGACCACTGATGAATGCATTTCTGCTTTTATTCCTTGTGCACAAGTCATGTGACTTGGCATGCAATGAGAAATTCAATCAGTATCACTTAAACTAGCTGCAGTTTGCTACTATGAGCCATTCCATTACACTTATGCTGCTGTAAGTAGCCAATAGGTAGACAATAATACTCAACAGTATATAACAATCTTCTTTAATCAAATACCCTTGATAATTCAAACATTAAATTTTATGCTCTCCACTAGTCTGTTCTCTTTGTTTTCCATCATAGAAGAATGCACTGAAGTACTGAAAGTTAGTACAAACAGATGTCAGGATATGTAACAAGATTCAACAAGATTAAAAATATGACTGCATCATGTTATCATCCCTTCTTGTTATGATAAGGGATTGATTAGTTTGCCATGCTTTTATCTGGAATCAGATAAGGTGTATTACAGCAGAGTTTGGGGATACTTGATACTATTGGACAGTGAACACCTACATCACTAGACAGAGAGAAACAGTGGTGCTGATTTGGGAGAGATGTTTGGGGTTGGGGGTGGAGAGTGAAGACTGGGTTGACAACACTTGTCTTCAATACAGAGAAAATGTTTGAATCATGGATCAGCACAAATGCCAAAAGACTGCAGATCTGTGATCAATTTGCTTGAGAATACTATTAAATATAGATATGAAGTCAGCTACTTGTGTCCTACTCCCCACACTGTCAAATAGAGGTGCACCAAAGCTAATACCTATATATAGATGTCACCCTAGAAGCTTGAGTTTTCATAGCTTTTTTTCTTGCATAGAAAGTTTTAAGAAAGAAGTGGATACTGCCAGATACCTAGGGCAATTTTTTGCCCTGTAGACTGACCCACCAAGGCCTTCATCCCACTTTGTTACAAAGCCACTGCTCCTGGAAGCTTTCACAAACAAACACAAATGACTTGTTTCTGCTGAATTGCTCTTCAGTACGCACATCTAGGGACTAGAGAAATGATTTGGGAGCTGCAGGTGGCTAACAAAGCCACACTTTGCCCACTTACGACTTAAGAAACTGCTCTAATACGTGAAACAGAAAGCCATAATTCAACTTTCAGTACTACTAATTGTTTAAAAATCAGCAGTATGTAAACAACACACAAAATGTCTCCCATTAAGCCATAAATGATGGGAATCCCTTTCCTAGTTTTTTAAAATGCCTGTTTTCCAAAATATAGCTTCAACATGCAGCTGTTGTTTCCACATAAGTTAAAAACACATAAACCTAGTGTGAGGAGCAATTAATTTACTGAACAGGAATTAAACTGCTGAACAAGAAATGAGTGGAGCAGTTTACAACATACTTGGGGCAGCCAAACAGACCACTGACAAGCTGTTTCTGCTCTTTCACTTCCTCTGCTGCTGCTGCTGAGTTTTTTGTTCCGGTGGGAACCATACCACTGCATTAACCAGGTTATCTGCCTCAGACCTTCAAAGCTGGGCCAGTCTTGACTCTTGATCCTCCTAGATGATGCAGCAAGGGAACAGCAGGTTCAATATACTACTGTGCTGCTTAGAAGTGGGTATTACATGTTGTAGCAGCTAAACAGAAAGCAGTAACTCTGTTCTCAATTATTTGCAACTAGTAATTTGAGAAGTATAACTATACTGTTGCATGACATTGCCATTTAAAAACAGAAATGAAACAAATTATCTCCCCACCCCACACCCCACCCCTAGATAGTTGCTTGCAGGCTCCTTGCGCCATTTAGATTTAAAACAGGGTAATCAGGGAAAAGAATAGATGGCAACCAGGGTAAGTGAGTGTTTCTCAGCCCGCAAAGAAAAAGAAATTGGCTCAAATGTTTTAAATGTTTAATACAGTTTCTACACAACATCACTGAACAGACAACTACACTTAAGCACACATGTACATCAAACACACATTTATACAAAATAATAAACTTTTGAAATTATACTATCTGGAATATAACTATCCACCTACACATGGAATATCTTAGTGCGAAACCTAAAAAGAATTGTAAAATGTCTGGGACTAAGTTGGGATTCATGAAAACACTGGCAGAATGTGTGAGGCCAAAGCATGTACATAACATTATCTTCTATACCCTTCTGGTTATAACATAGCAGTCTGAGCCAACCCAATTGACTTCAACACATCTGACTTCGTACAATTTTAAAATGTAAGCAGGATCAGGGCTACTGTGACTTTGTATGCAGGACCATTAGGAAACTCCAGATAGGGTTAGGAAAGAATCCTGGAGAGCTACTGCCTATCAGAGTGACAGTATTGAGCAAGATAACCTTAAACAGAAAAAGGCAACCTTTTGGTTTTACTATTTAGTTCCTCTACTGTAAGTCTATGTTAGCTACTGTTCTCCTGATGCTGTGCAGCATACTATTTGCAAATGGTAGCTTGTAGGAGAGGGTAGTTTTACAATGACAAAGACGGTGGACTTTTACCTGCCATTTAAAAAATAGCTTCAAAAGCATTATGACCCAAGTCTTGAGATGGGCACAAACTGCTACAGAGTACTTCGTGGTGAATCAACAGTGCCGCACCATAGGTGCCACACTTAACCCACCCATCCCCAGACAGAAGGATGCCCTTCCTTGCCTCCTCAGGCTGCCAGCCACTTGTTGGCTATGCAAGGATTCTTTCTCTCCCACCTCCTTGCTGAACTGCCCAGCTACCAGGGGAGGGGCAACCTGAGTGCCTTCCATGACTGGCAGATGACCAGCAAGGGAGCCCCCCCTCCCTGCAGCACACTGACAAAGGTGAGTGGGCCTCCTGTGCAAGGAAAAGGTTAAGTGCAGTACCTGTGGTGTCATTCTGTTGATTAAGCATGAAGTGCTTCCTAGTATTTTACGCCCCTCTTTCGACCTAACCATTTGTTACACATTAGCTTCTGTCTAACATTATGATCCTGCAGAGCAATTCACTTCAAAGAAAAATCTGCTAGTGTATAATTCTTTTAAGTTTATTTAACCTTTGTATGGGACCAGTATTGTCCTTAAAAAGGACATTTTTCTTTTCATTTAAAATGTGTAATAGAGCATGCCAAATCAGTAAGAAAGAATCACGTCAAATACCTGTCCTCAAATGATACTCACATGTGCAAAACAGAACCTTCAGAACTGTGTCAAGACTACAGAATTGCAAGTAGTAAATAATCAGTCTCAACATATCTTAAGCATGATTAAGAAAGTCTAACACAGTAATCTACAAACACAACACAACTTGAAAGCTACTGGTAAGAAGATAGCACAAACACATATAAATATTAATAACATTACAATAAATATTTTATGTGTGGTTTATTTGATCCTAGCCTTGCCCCTTTCACAGGCTATCATGACAAGATGGTACAATGCATATACGTTGCCACCATAAAAAACAGAATGTTGTTTAGAATGAGATAACAGAGGGGAAAGTGCAGAACATGTGCAACAGGATTCTTTCTCAGCTGAAGGAATGAAGCATAATAGCCACAACCTTGTTGCAAACCACCAACCAACATGTAATCCCAACACCACCTAAAAATGAAAGAGGCATGGTATACGTCACTAGTAGTGTAACATACATATGAACGTAGTACATACAATTGCTCTGCTAGTAGTAAATAAGAAAACAGTTTTGGTAGCAAGATATCAACAAAATATATCTATGAGGAAATAACTAATAAGTAAAATAATATTGTATGGATTCTATGATCCTTAGTGTTCGTAATATGATATATGGAGATTAGTACTGTGATTAGTTGTGCTACTATGTATACAATCCACCAGCTTCTTCTCAGTGAGTTTCTATCATTCAAATGAACAAGAAGCTTCATACAAAACTATGTGTTTCCTATTTGTTTCAAGGAGAGTTATATCAGTTATGTTTCTACTGGTGTTTCATGAATGCCAAAAGCAGTTGTTTCACAGAAAAGAGATTGTTGGTAGTTTAGATCATGACTCTTGATGAGGAGTGTTCAAAACATCCTTGATAGAAAATGTTATGTTAATATGTAATGTGTGAAACAATTTCCTAATCCTAATTTTGGGAATGGTAGACTGTACTAAAATCTTCTAATCTGCTTCCATCTTTTTTCAGTCTAAGGCAGCTAAAGGTAGAATTACATGATCCTTGAATATGTGTTTCCTACTTAAATAACTTGATCAACACCAGCTGTAAGCACATGGGAAACAGAAGCTTGTAACCCCAGGAAACACAGCGAGACATGCAGGATTGTGTTCCATAACCGCTTGGAAATTCAGGAAAACAAGATGTAGCAATGTGTTCAAAATAAAGCTATGAAAAATGTTTGTTCAGAACATGGAAAAGCAGTCCTATGTCTTACCTGCTACTCCTGTTGGAAAGGCAACTAAACGTTCTAGTGGGGCTAGCCACTTGCTTGGGAGGACAGTAACTGGCTCAGAGTAGTACTTCCAAATGAGAGATATCATTAAGGCAGCCTGGAATAAAAAGTGGTTATGAGAATATACAAAGAGAACAAAAATCAGAAATCACTTGTTTTCATGTAATGGCATATTCAGCATTTCTGATGTCTAGGAAATTCTAGATACCTGTGTTTTTCAGTAACAACACAATCCATAAAATAAATGCAAACCAGTTTGATGCTCTTTTGGGTTGCATCGGCAGGTTAGAATATCTGTGCATGGAACGGTCATAGAGTTGGAATAACGACACTTACTCTCACAAACCCAACCTCCCAAATTCTGGAGGATTTTAATTTTAAAAACTATTAGCCACTTAGGAAAAATAAAAAAAATGATTGAGGGGTGTTAGATGGATGCTTTCTAGACATGCAAAATTGCTCCCTATGTCCCATAGGAGCCACAAGGGAACTTTGTGAGGCAAACTTTTTGAAAGATTGATTTGGGTTCCTGGAAGGACAGCACTGGGGCCCTGTTTGGCTGCACATTGCTGACCTCTTGCTTTGACCTACACTTCAGGAACAAGGTATTCAGCAGTCCCTGTATGGCCTCAGAAGACATGATGGTGAACACAGGCTTGTATGACTGGTTTCTAGGCAAAAAGGTGCAAAGGAACACTGCAGGCCTAGATGTCACTGAGACCTAAATCTGCGCCAGAACTATATAAATTCAGACTACAGGTGTGTAGTGTTTGTGTGGACGTGTTAAATAACTGAATGATGACCCATGCAAAACAAAACCTTTCAGCAGGAATATGAAAACCTAGCACAGCAGGAATATGAGCAAAAATGCCTTCTCTCAGAGATATAATTTCTGCATGCATGAAATCTGATTCTAAACACAAAAAATAGCTCAAATACTAATTACTGCTTTGTAATACATGCAGTTAACATCAATCTAAGCTTTCAAAAGTGATAACATTTACTATTCTTTTTAATAAAATCCACTGTTGCACAAATTCCACTTACTTGTAAAATGTAGAACACAATATTTATTACCCACTTTATTTTGGCTAGTTGAGCTGTTCGTGTTTTCACTGTTAAAAGAAATAAGTATAAATAATCCACAATCCTTACAGAAAAATAAGACTTTTTTTCTAAGAGACTTTATTCAAAAGCAGTGTCTCTGGCAGTGATCCTGACAGAGATAAATCTGTAGCCTGGTCTTCAAAAGAGACATGTACTGAGATAACTGCTTCCAACAGTAGAATCAGCAAGGTGGCAGTCTCTCCTCTTCACTTCTATCTTCCATACATCCACAAAACCTGCTCTAAAGGGTCATGAAACTGTGCAGAAGGCTGCAAGGGAAAGGTCTGCTACTGTGCAATTATGACATGTCAGCCATTAGTTTTCTGCTCCACATTGGGCTGTTTTTTTATTTTCAAAGAAATAATTGTGGCTTTGTTTAATTTTAAGTTGATTGGTAGTATATTTATTTGTTGTTGCATTGTTATTGTTTGAAAAATAAAATAAATGAAAACAATAATCTTTAAAAACCCATAATATACAATATACACATTATAACACAAACCAAGTATTTGTACCAGTTGAAACAGATCTCCCTAGATTGAATGTACAAAAATCACACAAAATTCAGATTCTCCTGAAAAAGTCTGAATTGCCTCCAGGAAACACAGTACCAATGAATTAATGTCCATATATGAGACACCACGGCATCAATCTGAACATTGTTAGTGTTGTGTGTCAATCCTCAGACATATTTACTTAGGAATAAATCA
Organism: Phrynocephalus versicolor; assembly: GCA_023846285.1. Lineage (NCBI taxonomy): Eukaryota > Metazoa > Chordata > Lepidosauria > Squamata > Agamidae > Phrynocephalus > Phrynocephalus versicolor. Next base: position 1,812,398 of record JAHTLZ010000021.1, read on the forward strand.
CACTGACAGCACTTGTAAATACTGTTAAAACAGATGGCCCACTTGCTAATATTCTAGGGCAGTGGTGGTGAACCTCTGGCACTCCAGATGCTTTGGACCAGAACTCCCAGAATTGCAAGCCTAGACTGCCAATGACAAAGGACTATGGGAGTTCTGGTCCAAAACATCTGGAGTGCCAAAGGTTCACCACCACTGTTCTAGGGCCTTTCTCTGAATGTTCAGTTTTCATTAAATGACAAAAAAGAAAGTATTGGAGCTTTTACACTACAAACTGCTGTATAACAAAAACATGTTGAACAAAAGTCCACTTTTTACTATTTATTTTCTGAAACAAACTCATTCCTGTATCATCAAATGTTCAAAAGAATCAGAACAAAGGTCTATGTGATGACTAAACACTTTTGGTATATTTGGCACTATTTTTGTTACAATTTATGTTAAATAAAATCACTTCAGTTTGATCAAGGGATTGGCAACTATGGAAGGTCTGAGAGGGGCATTTTATATCACTGGAATCCTCGAAGGGCCTTGAAAGGGCCAACAAAAAAGTGGCAAGTGAAAGCAAACAAGGTCTGACAGGGGGGAACGCCATTATTGGGGGAGTTGGAACATTGCAGGAGGCCACATTATTTAAAAGGTCGTCTTATCTATTTAAAATGTGAATTGCTCCTGGGAGCCCCGGAGACTCCCCAGGTTAAACAATTTTACCTTTTTCAGGTTTGTTTTTTGCAAGATTTGTGGAGTCTTATGGGCAAGAGGGGCTACAGAAACAGTACTGAGGAACACATCATGCTCATCTCTGATTAAAACCCAATTTAACTGCTTTTACGTTTTTACTATCAGAAAGAGAACATATGAGAAGAGGGGAAACAGACTGTAAAATACATTGCAAAAACAAAACAAACACAAACAAGAAAGAAAAGCCCATGTTTACTGACACTTCTACCACCTCCACAACCCATCTGTGCAACCCTGCTGGCTTGATTCAAACTTGCATCCAAGCTGTTTTCTGAAGCTGCCACCGCAGGCTACTTCAGCAACAAAAATAAAAGCATTACAACACCTTTGAAGCTAACAAATGTTGTTCAACAGGAACTTTCATAGATGCCAGTCTACTTTTTCAGAAATGCAGCATGCCAGAGCCGTGTTATCAGAATCCATGCATATATACTCTCACACTTCAAAACTGAGAATCTGAAGAAACGGATTGTAATCCAGCAAAACTCACACTGAAATAAATATGTTCATCTTAGGCCCCTATCCCACGTCCCTTTAAATGCAATTTAAATTAGTAGATAAACCGTGTCTTAAAATGCTGTCCCCACGGCCACCGGGCTTTTTGAAAAAAAAAAAAAAGAAAACCCGGTAATGATCCCTTAAGTGAGGTTTCCAAGAGGTAGGAAATTTTTTGCCTTGCTTAAAAAATCCAGCTTTTAAGGAGGCAGACGTCATGGGACCACACAGATGATCCAGGTTTCTTCTTCTTTTTTTCTCATGGCGCCAACTGGCTGTTCCTGGAGCCGATTGGCGCTGGTTTTTTATTTATTAATTTTCCCTGACCCTGGGAGCACCAGGGAGCTAGGTGCTCTTTTTAATTTCCCCCAGCCAGGTGGTCCGTTTTTTTAATGCTAGCGCCACCTGCTGACCATGGGGCTGAACTGCGGTTTAAAATGAAAAAAATAGCTTTGTACATGGGAACTGCTATCCCACATATTCATTCACATGACGGGACGAAGAGGAAAAGCCAAACCTTCAGAAGATCAAGATCTTCCCCAGGTGACACAGCAGTTTTAGAGGTGCCACTGTACTTTTTGTTTTTCTATTGTTTATAATTTTGGGGGATTTGTTGATGACAGCAGGCAGTTATGATACAGAAAACGAAAGCTAGCCACCCAGAACAGTTTTCTTGCCCCCCCACTGCCCACAAAACATGCTGTTGATTTTAAATGAAATGTATAGAAAATAATAACTCAGTCCTGAAACAGATGGTGTCTACAGGCATATCATATTTTGTGTTGTATGTTTTCTTTTTTTGAAAAAAGGAGAACATCAACATTAGAACCAAATATGGAATTAGACAAGAGCTAAGAAGCAAAATGTTCAAATGATTAGAGTAAATAATAAAAACATGTCAATATATGTAGCAAGTATTTACCATGAGTCTTCAGCTTGTCAGTCATTTTGTTAATTTTCCTTTCTAAGCGGGCATATCTGGCAAATTCATCCATCATACTAATGGTAGAAAGTTCTTGCTTCATGTTCTGAATTTCTGATCTCATCTCTGACTCCTGCTCAGCATCTTTTTGTATTAATCTTGATATCTAGTAAAGAGAGAAGCAGTTACTGCCATTCTATTTTTTAAAACAAAATGTCTCTATATTTTTCTTCACACACAAAACAAACTTTCTCAAAAAGATATTGGATCGAAGGAGTAACTTCTAATCATGTGACCAGAAAAGTCTTACAAATTATGACCAGAACTAAACAATATGTATTATTAAGCCCCATAGAGAACATGAAGGAAGCAATTTACTTTAAGAACATTTCTCCCATCTGCATAATGTGTCTTTGTTACTTTTGCATGTTTTACCCCAGTTCTATTCTATTTCTTCATTAACATGTTTTTAAAAATACCTGTAAAACAAAAGATGTATTCATTTATTTATATTTATTTTTGTACTGCCCATCTTCCCAGAGGAACTCTGGGTGGTTAACAATAGGGTGACACAAGCCCAATAAAAGAAAAACCCAGTACAACAATCAACACACACACAAAAAGAAATTAGGGGAAAAAAAACTAAGGTAGTCGAGGAGATCATCGGCAGGATGGCAACACTGAAGGGAAAAAAACTGTTAAAGGTCACCAAATGCCTCCATAAAAAGCAAGGTTTTAAGAGCTTTTTCGAAGGCAGGCGAGGACTGTGCAAAGGACAGCTCACTCGGAAGATGGTTCCAGAGCGAGGGGCCAGCCACAGAGAAGGCGTGGTTTCGGGTTACCAATTTCCGCGCCTCCCTGGGCGTTGCCATTCAGAGTGAGTGCGCCTGTGACATACTAGTGGGCTGGGCCTCAGTTGATCTTTGGAAGATACGCTCCAACAGGTATTCAGGTCCCAAGCCATGGAGGGTTTTGAAAATCAAAACCAAAACCTTGAACCTTATCCAGAGTGCAACGGGAAACCAGTGCAGGCGGGCTAGAACTGGGGTGATGCGGTCATAACTGAGCACACCCACCACCAGTCTGGCCGCTGCATTCTGTACCCATTGAAGTCACCGGACAAGGGTCAAGGGCAACCCCACGTAGAGAGCATTTCAGTAATCAATCCTCGAGATCATGAGAGCACAACTGTTCTCAGGGAGGCCTTGTCCAGGTACATATGAATCTGGGTGATCTGACGTAGATGGAAAAAGGCGGTCTTGGAAATGGCCATCACCTGGGCCTCCATGGATAGGGCTGGATCCAAGACCACTCCCAGATTCCTGGCCCTATCTGCAGGGTGGAGGGTAATACTGTACCCCCCAAACTGGGGAGAGGGACACTGTACCCCACAGAGGGCACCCCAAAGAACAGAACATTGGTCTTCTCCGGTTTAAGCTTAAGCCTGTTGGTCCTGGTCTATTCCATGACTGCCTCCAGGCACAGATCAAGGGAGCGTACCGCCTCCACTGCAGAGGTGGAAAAGGAGAGATAGAGCTGTGTGTCATCAGCATACTGATGACAGCAGACTCTAAATCCCCTAATGACCTCTGCCAGTGGTCTCTTATAGACGTTGAACAGCGTGGGGGAGATTGCCGACCCCTGGGGCACCCCACAAGGGAGCGTCCATGGAGGCGACAGCTCATCCCCCAGCTGCACGCGATGCGGTCAGTGGCCAAGGAAGAATCGAAGCCAGCTAAACGCAGAACCTCCGATCCCCACCTTGGCAAACCAATCCAGCAAGATACTGTGGTCGATGGTATCAAAGGCCACTTACAGATCAAGGAGGACCAACAGGGTAGAGCAACCCCTGTCAGCCTCCCTGAGGAGGTCATCATGCAGAGTGACCAGGACGGTCTTGGTCCCTCGAAACGGCCTGAACCCGGACTGGAATGGGTCAAGGACGTGATTTTCCTCCAGGAATCACTGAAGTCAGACGGCGGCCACCCTCTTAATCACCTTGCCCATGAGGAGAACAATGGCAATCGGACAATAGTTGGCCAAATTATCCGAAGCCAGGCCAGTTTTCTTTAGTGTGGGCTTCACCACCGTCTCCTTCATGCGAGAGGGAAAAATATATATATAACACATATGCTATCATGAACACTTTCAATGTTTATTATTATTATTATTATTATTATTATTATTATTATTATTATTATTAAAACCTGTGTCACATTTAGCAGAAAAAAATACAATGGAATTTATATTCTGGTATGCACATCAACCTGTTTTAAATTCACCTAATTTCCCATCTCTTTAAACTTTTCATTTTCACCATAGTTCTGCATTTTTCTTAAAAGTCCACACAAAAATACAATGTTTCCATGCACACTTTTAAAAACTGCTTTCTATTTATTATTTTGCGCAAAGGACACACACACACACACACACACACACACACACACACAAGCAAATATGTTGTCTGTTTAAAAAGTTGCAAATAACCCCTCTAATGCTTCTAAACTTTTAAATTCCATACAAAAAAGCAGCAGCAGTAGGTCTCAGTTAATACAATCTGCATTGTTTTAAAGTGTTACTTGTGTACAATGTTATTGAGACAATGTTCAGAATGCTACAAAATGTTTCATCCAGTAACAGGCAACATCAAGAAGATTAAGAATAATTTTGAAGCTCCTCGTCCTTCTGTACAAGGATTAGGCAAGCAAAGATCTACAACTTCATTTATGTGCACATCTTCCCTAACATACATATTTTGACTACTTTTTTTTATCGGAGAACTGAATTGCAAAATTTAGGGGGGAAACTGAATACTAACATATTACTCAGTTTGCATATTAGCACAGATCAGTGCTAATATGGATTAATTTACCTGCCTAAAGGACATATCTTTTGTCCTTGATTTTTTCCTATTTTCAAACTATTCTCAGTTGATAGCTGAACCCTGATTATTGTTATCTTTTGCAGATATAGTTGTAATGCACCTATGAAACGTCAACAGAACAGAACAATTTTTGATCTTTTCCATAAAATTTTAATTGTCTGGAAGATGCACACCATCCTGCAACAAGTTGGTACTTCTCACAGGTGCAGATCTTGCACATCTTGAAAAAAAAAAGAGTGTGAATTTCGCAAGGCATACTCCTTTTAAACTTCTGACACATTTAAACTGCCATTTGTTTTGGAATGAGAGCTTCTTAAACAATAAGTGCATGTATTTTACATAACCACGTGGCATTTGTTAGTAGTGCCTGGATCGGGGTGTAAAATTTCCGTAACGGTGGAGGGGGAACTTCCATGCCTTTTTTCTCTGGGAAAGTACATTTCTACAAAGTAGAAACTGGATACATTCAAGACATATTTGACAGTTTTCTAATAAATGCACTACAGTACTTTCCCTATACTGTATATATTTGCAATATTTAAGCATTAAAATATAAACATCCTCTATATGTGGAGTAAGCTGTCACCTCAGACATAATACTAAGATTCTTTTATTAGATAACAGATCAGATAAAATGTACCTCTGCTGTACTTTTCTTGCTGTTGCAGATTTCAAGGCTACAGGCTATCTTTAAGTGGGAATCTGACAGCCAAAATAATAATAATCAGCTGGCAGTGTTAAGGCCTACAGAAATCCAGTTCTCCTCTGTACACAGCAAACCCTCTGCTGTGAAACCCTGCCTAATGCACCTATTCACTCCAGCACATAAGAACCACTGGGGTTAAAACTTGAGACAACAGAACATACGTTCTTACAACATTATAACCTCATGGTGACTGTTCGTCAGCATAATGAAAATAACATAAAACGCTACTCAGGTCCTAACTCTTTAAACATATCCACGGTGGCTATTGTGGTAGAGTGGGGGAGCGTTGTGGGACTGGAGGCGAGTTTTAAAGATAAAAAGGAACTGCCAGAAAGACCAACCAATGTGTCCTAGATCAAGTCAACCCTGAACTATATCTTGGGGGTGGGGGGCATTAAGGAAAGGCGGGGAGGCAGCAGGAAAAGAGGAAGACCAAATACGAGATGGACTGCCTGCCTGGAGGAAGCCACAAGCTTGAATTCCTAAAGAGCTGGCCCTGCGGAGGCCATTTTAGAGAGCGCCATTCATAGGCATCGCCATGAGTCGGGGGAGAGCTGGCGCGTTAAGAACAAACAATGGCTACAAGGAAAAACTCTGGGGTGGGGGGTCAATATTCCGCTCCAAGGCGAGGGGCTCCAACAGAGTTCTGCGTGGGACAAGGCCCACACAAAACGAAGCGGAGTTCACTCCAAACGGAGCCGGAGGAGGCTTTCGCGCTCGGGCGCCGGATGAAACCTGAGGCGGGCCCTCCAGGCTCCTCCCGCACCTCCCACCAACCTACCCCACCGAGCCTGGCCCAGCGAAGCCGGAAGAAGCCTCCCTGCTGACGTCGATCCAGGAGAGGAGCGAATGGGAGGAGGAGGGGCCGTCGTCGTCATGGGAACTAGGCCGCGTGACGTCACTTACGATCGAGGAGCAGGAGGGCAGGAGGATTTTGAGGAGGTTGCACAAAAACACGGAGCTCAGCACGAGCAGCCACGCGCCGCCGTCCGTCACGTGCTCCGCCGTGGAGGTCGTCGTCTCCACCTGCGGCTCGTTCATTATCTCAGGCCGATGGGAGGGCAGCGGCGGTCAGAGAAACAAAAAGGCCTCCAACACCCTCCCCCTCCCACTTTCGCCGCTCACGGTGGCCTAAATTCTTAGGGGCGGCAGCCCATGCACCCGAGCTGCGCATGCGCGCATCTCCGTGAAAGGACTGCCATGCTTCAGATCGTAACAATAACTCAAGAGCTACTCGTCCTTAGAGGATGGCGGCCGAGACGCATGCGCACACGGTCACAGAGGCTGTCATGCTTATCTTGTGACGCAGGCAGGCACCTCCCCGCCTCTTTGTTGACGGGGGGGGGGCGCGTTGGGACTGACGTGCCCGCCTGTCTGGCTAGGACGGACTGTTGTGATTTGAAAACGGCCCCGCGAGCCGGGCCGCCCAATAGGAGTTCGCGGAGCTTGCAATATGGCCGGGGTGGCACTCGGGCGGCAGTGCGCGCAGGCGCGGACCCCCTCCCCTCAATCCGGATGAATCTTGCTGCGGTGCCGCTGGCGCTGCTGGGATGGTTGCGGGAGGAGGAGGAGGAGAAGGGGGGGTAGGCAGGCAGGCAGGCGAGCGGGCGGGCACTCCAGCCCGTGCGCAGTAGTGAGACTCGGACTGTCAGGAGGCTGGCAATAGCCGTCACCGCCGCTCGTGCTGTGAGAACGAACTCTCCAGCTGCCCGACGCTAAGGGGGAAAAATACATATATACAAAAAAAAAACCAGGAGAAGCCGAGTGTCTCCGTTCGGCCTCGCCGCTTGCTCCGCCATGCCGAAGAGAAAGGTTGGCGACGGGCGCGCGCGCACACTTTTTAGCGGGCGGCCAGGGCGCGCGCTCTCTTCACCCCTCCCTCCGTCCCTCCTCCCTTCCCTCTTTTTCCCTCTGACCCTGCCGCTTCTTTTATTAAAAGGAAAAAAAGGAAAGCAAAATACGAGGCCAGCGGTTTAATCTTTTAAGGCTGCGGGGCCGGGGGTTGGGGGGACGCTTCCTTTTTCGGCGACGGCTTCGTCGCAAACGGGCCTCGGGAGTTTTCGCGCCGAGTCGGGAGGGGGAGGGGGCGTGACGGTTAGAAATGGCCGCGGTGTTCGCCGACCGTCCCTCGGCCTGCAGGCCTCGCGACGGGAGGAGGAGGGAGGGCGGTGGTGGTTCCTGGAAGACTCGCTCGAGGCCCAACGCCCGGCTCTTTCTGCGAACGTTGGCCGAAGTCAACGGCCTCAAGCCTCCGAATTTCGGGGCCGGGGGGGGGAGGGGATGCGAAGAGGTTGGTGCGTGCGTGCGCGTGATGACGTAGGTCTCGGGCTGGACGCGAGGGGGGCTGAGGGGGCGGTACGCGCATGCGTCACTCGGGCCACCTCCTTGCTTTAGCTCTCGCTCCTCTCTTGCAGGTGAACGCCGCTGAGGAAGAGGTGAGTATGAACGACGGAGTGGTAATAGTAGTCGGGCTGATCAGGAGGGCTCCTGGGTCCAAATTAATGCTGTATTTTTTATGGTTTGTTTTTGTTCCAGCCAAAGAGGCGATCTGCACGACTGTCAGCTGTAAGTAGGGGTTTGCACTGATTTCCCCCCCCCTTTTAACTTGTAGAAGTAACATGCATAATTAAAGTTTTTTTTTTGTTCCAGAAACCTGTAGTTGCCAAAGTGGAAACTAAGCCAAAAAAGCCAGTTTCAAAGGTGAGTGATTTTGCAGGTTGATATGAGCAAAATGCTTGCACTTGTTCATCAGTCCAGTATGTGCTTGGAAATCTGGGAATGAATTGTTGGAGGGATTAACCTTGCCTGCGGCATTATTTTCCGCAGCCTCCTTCAGATTTCTGTGCTGTAGAATCCTTTACAACAGTGTTATCAGTATACCTGGCAGTGAATACAAACAAAACCCATACAGATGGTGTGATTCCTCGCCAAAGAGCTTGCAGTCTGTATTTTGACAGTGAAGGAGATACCAAAGAATGGAAACGGAAAAAAAAAAACATGATAGCAGTTTGGAGTTAATAAACTGCTTTTATTGCAGTTAGAACCTTCAAGCTTGTTGGTGTTCATTTGTGAAGTGGTGCAGTGAAGAAGTGTTCTCTTGTGAATCGTGCTTTAGCCATAAGCTCAGTAGCTAGACTTGGTTAAACTTCTGTTATTTTATCCTTCCTGACCTTCCAGTAATAGTTTATGTGCTGGTGTTTCTGTCTTTTATAGGGTTATTGTAAAAATTACTGATGGATTCTATTTATTTATAAATTTTTATTTATTCTTGTATTTCTATACCGCCCATCTTCCAGTGGAACCCCAATGGAATTCCAATGGATGTGGAATAGGTAGTAGGGATGAGATTTCTAGAATTAAAGAACTCTCATCACATAATTTAACTGATTTATGGGATTGAGAGCCTTCAAACCTGCAATCAGTAAAGGAGCCCTCTGACCTCAATGCTCTTTCTGTACTACTTCTTCAAACAATTAGAAAAATGCCCAATTGCATGATGTGAGTTGTAAGGATGCCCTGGACATGCAGAGGGGCATGAGGGAGCATGTTCCCGTGAATGTTCCATTCATTGAATAAGCTTGATAATGGAGACGACCTGACAAGGGATTAGTAGATATTGGGATCCTAGGATTGGGAACCGATGTCCTTTTGGACTTCCATACTTGAATTTCATGCAGATAATCACTTTCCTTTATATCAGGAGTTTCAGGAACTGGTGGGATATCTTTGAAAGTATGAACAGATCCAACTCATAGCTATCGATCCTCCCACATAAGGAGAACTTGAAACAATCAGATTGTGCTGAGTGGCTTTCAGCCCGTTTGGTGCCTTCTGTGGCTTTTAATTGCTAGTTCTTCATTCTTTTTTCTGTCAGTGGTATAGGTAATAAACTTTCCACAACTTGCTTCAGTTCATTTGTTGTTTATCACTTCATACTTAATTAGTACTTTTTCACTTGCTGTGGAAGACATTGTGTTTACTACCCCAAATTTTCTTGATGATGCTTGTTACTGGATGAAATTTATTTGATTGATTGTGACACAAACAAGATTTTCACTTTGAAATATGAGGCATATGAGTATATCAAAGTATAAGATACCATTTTTGTTTCTGTTCTCAAAAGATTATTATAGTGCAAATCAGAATTAATGCAGAACAGCAATTACAAATATATCTGGCTGTTTCAGCAATTTCCTGTTTTAAAGCAACACAGCATTCCTGACATTCAGAACAGTTCTATAGGAACCTGGGCATAAGTGCTACCAAATGCAGTACCACTTACTTTACAGGTGACAGATATGACATTTCACTGTTAATAAGGGCCTTGTTTGCTACAATGTGATAACTCATTCCAAATTATTTATGTTCATTTTTTATTGTATAACAGGATAAATCTGAGGAAAAGAAAGGCCACCCAAAGGGGAAGAAGGGACCAAAAGGAAAACAAACTGAGGAGATTAAGGAAGATGAAGTAAAGGATAGCTTGCCAGCAGAAAATGGTGAAGCAAAGAATGATGATGTGAGTATTTATAGACATTATGTATCTCACTGTCTTTTTTAGTCTTAATTCTTCTGTAACCACTGCTGGGTTGGAGCTAGAAGAATTGATGCAATTTTGTCATGTTCCATCAGTCCATTGGATGTTGTAAAAAGACAAATAAATTTTAGATCTAATGATCCTGTTTCACATATTTAAATTGGTGAAAAGGAGTTGAGGAAATAGTGAAGACTGTAGATAAGAAATGTGTGCATATATCTAGTTTCTGTGAGGTTTAGTTTAATAGTTCATATAATTTTAGATTTGGAGTTAGAGACTAAATACTGCATTTCTGGTAAGTTAAGCTTTGGGCTTAACAATAACTTTGAATTTAATATTCTGGAATGTTGACATGAAATATGATACAAAATGGAGTTACACAGTGTCTTAACTTAATCTGATTTATGACTGCATGGTTTTAAAGCTAATTATGTACATTTGATTCTGTAGTTTAAATGAATCTGCCAAGTGTAGGATTAGGTAGCCCTCTAGTTTGACAAGAAAATTCATCATAGATCATTAGCATTGTGTTGAGCCTGGGTGCAGGAATGTGGGAAATTTTATGTTACAAATATATTTTATATGAGATTGATGGGTAATTTAAAAAAGATGCTTCTTAGTAGGTACAAAATAAATAAAATTAATGAATGATCACAACAATATTTCAAAAGCAGCTTTTAGAAAGGAACTAATATAATGGCATAGCTGCCTAGATGCCCTGATTTTGGAAGCTAAGTAGGGTCGGCCTTGGTTAGTACTTGGATGGGTGACCACCAGGGAATACCAGCTGCTGTAGGCCCCTGGAGTAGGAAATGGCAAGCCACTCCAGTATTCCTGCCAAGAAAACTCTGTGGACACAGAGTCACGAAGAGTTGGTCACAATTGTAACGAGACACACACACACACACACACACACACACACACACACACACACACACA